>JAODAL010014265.1:0-88097 GCA_025379985.1 Phyllomedusa bahiana
CAGGGGAAAGATTTACTGGGGTGGATTTTGGAGAAATTAAGGGGGGGAAAAAGAAGTTGGGTCAAAGGGGCGGGGGCTTACAAATTTAAAAAAGAAGAGTACTCAGTTCCCCCCACCACAGGTGACCCTTGAAATCGATATTTTCCTTAAATTAGTCACACAAGAGCTGGAAGTGTTAGCAGCAAAAAAACAACATCGGATTAGAGCTAATAACAACAACTTTACATGGAAAGAGATGCAGGCTCTCTTATCTTTAGAGTCAGACTCCAATCTGATTATTAAGCCCTCCAATAAGGGGGGCAATGTAGTTGTTTTGGACCATGAAAAATATAATAAGATGTGTTTTAAAAATACTTAATGATCGCTCTAATTATGCTATACTTCCAGCTGACCCTACAGAGATATATTTGAGGAGATTAGAAAAATAATCGGGGATTGAGGGGATGAGATGGGAATACTATCTAAGGAAGAATCACAATTCTTATTACCGAAAAAAACCTAAAATAGCAACATTTTATGCACTACCCAAAATCCATAAGGGACTCACTCCCCTTAAGGGACGCCCAATAGTGTCCGGAATTGAGTCTCTCACACAGAATATCGGGATCTACTTAGATGAAATACTGAGGGAATTTGTGGTCTCCTTGCCCTCCTATCTGAGGGATACCTCGGACTTACTTAGAAAACTAGAAGGAATTTCGGTGGATACCGATGTCAAATTAGCCTCGGTGGATGTAGAGGCTCTTTACAGTAGTATTCCCCATCCGTGTGGACTAAAGGCAGTTGAATCCTTCCTGCATACTAGAAGTAACAGGCATGCCAATCGTAATACACTTGTACTCCAACTTTTGGAGTTTGTACTCGCCCACAATTTTTTTCTGTATGGGCCCAGGGTCTACCACCAGCTCAGGGGCACAGCTATGGGGAGCCCTTGTGCTCCCTCGTATGCAAATTTGTTCCTGGGCTGGTGGGAGAAGACCCTGGTGTTCAGTGAGGCTTTAGAGATCTATACCTCCTGTATATTGTTGTGGGTGAGATACATTGATGATGTGTTCATTCTGTGGCAAGGCACTGAGGCCCACTTTCGTTCTTTCATTGACACCCTTAATATTAATGAAATTGGACTCAGTTTCACTTCAGAAATACAAGAGAGAGAAATATCATTTTTGGATGTCAAAATATGGAAGGATGACGTAGGTGGCCTGCAGACAACCACCTTTAGAAAACCTACATCACCTAATAATCTACTTAGATGGGAAAGCCACCATCCTCCGAGTCTTAAATGAGGTATCCCTAAGGGACAGTACCTTAGGATGAGGCGCAATTGTTCAAATATTGAAGAATTCTATGTACAAGCTAATGACTTAAAGGAACGTTTTCTGGATAGGGGTTATCCTTTGCCGATTTTGAAAACGGCATTTAAACATGCTTTGGAGAAAGATAGAACTTCCCTACTTAACCCTAATCCAAAAAGAGACCAAGGAGACTCAATAGTGAGAGTCATTGGGACATATGATGACTGTAGTGATGAAGTATATGAGATCTTGAAGAAATATTGGGACGTGTTACGAGCCGACAAGGACTTAGAAGAAGTAGTCCCAATTAGACCCTCTGTTACATATCGGAGAGGGAGGTCCTTGCAGGATAGATTAATACATAGTCACTACAGTCCTCCAACCAAACTTCAGTCTTGGCTAGAACGCAAACCTATTGGTATGTACAGATGCGGCAAGTGTGTCTCATGCCCTTTTGTGCAGAAAACCAAGGAATTTGTATGTCAGGCCACAGGACAAACCTTCAAGATCAGAGACGTCTTCAATTGTTTATCTAAAGGGGTAGTCTATCTATGTACCTGTCAGTGTAAAAAACAGTATGTAGGAAAAACAACTAGATATATTAAGACTAGGATAGGGGAACATCTAGGGGATGTGAGACATCGTAGAGACACCCTACTGGCCGGTCATGTGTGGGAGAACCATGAAGGGGATTGTACTTGTCTTTCTTTTGTCTGTATTGAAAAAATTCAGACTACCTCTAGAAAAGGTGACATAGACAAAATTCTCCTTTGTAAGGAAACTGAATGGACGTATAGGCTCAAGACAATGCAACCGAGTGGCCTTAATGAGATGTTATACTTTGCCTGCTTTTTGTAAGGATACCATTTGGGATATAATTGCCCTGTATACATAGATGGGATTATTATAGCATACCCCAATAATTGCATTTGATGTTGGGTATAGCTGTATATTCACCTTTTATGATAATGGATTTGTTACCCTTTTTCCATATTTAAATAATATTCTTAGGTTGTGAAGGTTCACTTTGGGGATTGCACCTGTGTTGGTGTATAGGGACAGGATTGTCCACCAACTTCTTTGCTTCTATCTATTTGTATTGTTAGTGTCTGATTGAGATATGAACCCCCATGCTGTGATGCCGGTGTTTCCCTTCTCACTTACTTCGCTTATATACTTGATAGTTAGTGTACGGCAGAGTATGCATACATCGTACATAGCCTTTTGTTTTTTCTATCAGTGCATTTACTGGTAGTGCGCGTGCGCGGCCCTCGGATGTGATTCCCGTTCAGTAGTTCGTGACTTTGAACGGGTTCTGCGCATGCGCGCTTGTCCCGCTGTGGCGGCGGTGTTTTCAGTCTGGACGCCGTCGTGAATCTACCGGAGAGGGGCGGTTGCTCCTCCGGATGTGGACTATGCCTTAATGAGAGGTATTTACTCATTCTATCGGTACTTGAGATTTGAATTTAGTCATCACATGGGAAGCTTAGAAATAATTACGTAAATGTCTGTGAGGTCACTTCCGGTGGCGTCTATTTAAACATCTTAATGGGAACCATCGTGCATGGCTGTATCGTCACTATTGGGGCATCAGACACATCATCGCTCAGTATCTTTTTGGATTATCCTGACGGCATTATCACCACTAAAGATATCATTGCTAAGTATCTTTATCTATTATCTTGTATATGCTGTGGTATTAGTCTTGTGGGTTATTGTTCTTTTTTTTACCCCTGATGAACCCTGTATAACTTCTTTGGGGGAAACGCATCGGGTCTTGAACAATTACACAAGAAAATGATTTTCTGTGTACTGACTAAAGATATGATTTTATATGTATAGATTTGCTTCTCCTAGATCGTCCGAATTATATATGGAAGCTTTTTCGGTACCCAGTTAGGAATCATCTTATACGGTTGTGCCTAACTTAGGATGCGCTCTCAATAGGTGGGGCCGCTCTTTTTGGGGCGATTACTCTGCCGAAGGGGGCAATTTCACCCCTGGGGTCAGCACTACTGTATGGTTTATCCAGATTTATAGGGACCATTAATTTTTTTCCTAGCAGAACAAATCATGGTGCTTTTTGCTGTTGCCCTTTGTTGTAAAGGGCATTTTTAACGTATATCGAGTAAAAGTTATTTTTTAATTGGGTTTAATTTTTCTTTCACTGTGAATTCTGTTACAATATTAACCCAAATAGGCAAAAATAGATTTATGTCTGTGAGTCCCTCAGACCTCAACCCAATCAAACACATGTGGGAAGAGTTGAAGAAAAAGCTTTAGTCAAACCCAAGTGGATCAACCACTATACACCAACATTAGAAATGACCTAGGATCACATTTTCATTGAGACATGCTTGAATCTGATCGAGAGCATGCCCAGAAGGATTCAGGTACCGTTGAAAGCAAAAGGTGGATTTACAAAATACTAACAAAATAATAAAACTTTAACTTTATAGATTTTTAGGAGCAAAACAGTAACAATGCAATAACATAACAATAATCTGCATAATTAAGCATATGCTAAATAGTTGCAAGTCAAATTTATGTATGAATGAT
Source organism: Phyllomedusa bahiana (assembly GCA_025379985.1). Lineage (NCBI taxonomy): Eukaryota > Metazoa > Chordata > Amphibia > Anura > Hylidae > Phyllomedusa > Phyllomedusa bahiana. The sequence goes on from JAODAL010014265.1 coordinate 3,855, forward strand.
TGTCTATTAAATGAAGATAGTCTCACATTCACAGTGGATGGTGAGATATGGAGCCTGAAAATCAAACATTCAAAATATTGTTACCCTTTTGTTTGTCACCTTATATATGGGGGTCAAATGATGCTCACGTGCCTTTCTTCTTCCTGAAATAAAAAACTTTCCACATTCAAAGCTTTTCAAACCAGAGATATAAGCTTTTGGTTTGACTTAATTACATATAAGAAACTACCCTTTCCCGTGTGTTAAACAATACGGGAAAATAACCAAATTGGTGACATTTTTCATTGTTAAGAAAACAAACATGGGAATGGCTGTCTGTATTTAACCCATGCAGCTGAATATCTGTGTAGCAAAATAATTCAGTTGGAAAAAGGGAAAAGCAAACATTGTAAAAATGCAGTCTCAGTGTTATGACCAGTCCTGTTCCGCAGCCAAGAAGTCTGTCTACAATGTACAGCAGAGACTGCTCTTTTGGCCATGAATTTAACCTGTATTGCAGGATCTTTACATTATCTGAACACTGTCGGATTCTGTGCTGACTGGGTGTTATTGACAACTCTGTCGCACCTGTTTGGTTCTCTCCTAACCCTAAGGCAGGGCTGAAGATTGTTCTGCTTGAGTGGTGAGTGACAGCTGCCTGCACCACTCACCTTCTTGCCTGTGTTGTCTTTGTTCTGTGTGATGTCAGAGTCTGGTTCCAGGGTGTGATTGGATCAGCCCTCTGACATCCCTATTTTAGACCACAGTTCCTCTTGTCCTATGCTGGTGATAGTCTTAGTACTAGAGCTAGTGTTCTTGTTGGATTGGATTACCTGGATTAGTTAGCTCTTGGGCCGCCTTTTTGACCTCCGTTTTCTTGCCTTCCGGCTATATACCTTTGCTGCTCTCTAGTTTTGACTCCTTTCTGTCTGACCATTCTAAATTGTGTTTGTCTGCCTCAGATTTATTTTGGTTGTCACCTCAGTTAGGAAGGGACTGTCAACCAGTTGTGACCGACCACGTAGGATTGAACCGGTAGACAGGGACAGCCTTGAGGGGCCTATCATTAGGGCTCACTGTCTGTCCCTGTCCAGATTCCTTGGTCCCCTTACACTTTCCTCAAAAGTCAAAAATGCTATTAGTTAATTGCTGATTAAATGGGGATTTTAGTTTGTCTGAGACAATTTAAACACAGCACAGACAATAAGCAGCGTGGGTGGCTTTCCCTCTTCCTTTCTCCCTTCTACATTCCTGAGGAAGGGGATAGTGCATTCTGTGTTGACATATTTTCTAAGTATTATTTAAAAAAAAACCATGTGGGCATCAAAACTTTCACGAAGATCTTATCACAATCACATTTACCATGATAACCTAGAGTCATATACTTTTGTCTCTCTTATCGATGCACAGTTATATCACATATAAATCAATCATACAAAATAGCTATGGGGGAAGATGAAATAAGTGGATTCCAGAAAGTACTCAATAACATGTAACATATACCTTATAAACTTTCTCCTTCAACTCCTCACACTGGCATTGTGCAGTGACTTTGGTCCTCACACATGCAGAAGGTCTGGGAAGATGATTTTACAAGGCATGAATCAGCTTTTCATAAGCGTGCTTGGATACTCGATAGGGTCCACACATGATCGTCTATCAATAATATTAAATATCAAGAATCAGATTCTCGCAGGACATGACAGTTAGCACAATCGTCTCTTTTTCCATCCATGTTCCTCTTTGGTAGATCCACTTTGCTGGAGAGTTAATCAAACCACTCCCTTCCTCCACACATTATCCATCCAAACTCTTGACATTGCATAACTGCCATGCAGGGCCATTCCTAGACTAAATTGCACTCAGGGCGAGGTGAAGAATCCCCCCCCCCCCCGTAAAATAATGTGCCACGATGCAACACAGTGCTTTACCAGATAACTGTCCCCTGTAGCCATGTAATACCCACCTGTAACCAGACAGTAGCCCCAGCAGCCATGATAGTTGCCCCTGTGGCCATGATAGTTGCCCCTGTAGTCTGTGGCCCTTGTAACCATGACAGTTGCCCCTGTAGCCATGTCTGCCCCCTGTAGCCAGTGTCCCCCTTGTAGCCAGTGTCCCCGGTAGCCAGTGCCCCCTGTAGCCAGTGTCCCCCTTGTAGCCATGTCCCCTGTAGCCAGTGTCCCCCTGCAGCCAGTGTCCCCCTTGTAACTAGTTGCCCCTATAGCCAGTGTCCCCCTTGTAGCCATGTCTCCCTGTAGCCGTGTCCCCCTGTAGCCCCGTGTTCCCCCCCTTGTAGCCAGTGTCCCCCTTGTAGCCAGGTGCCCTATGTAGCCAGTGTCCCCTTGTAGCCAGTTGAACCCCGTAGCCAGTGTCCCCCCTGTAGCCAGTGTCCCCTGTAGCCAGTTGCCCCCTGTAGCCAGTGTCCCTCATAGCCAGTTGCCCCCGTAGCCCGGGGCCCCCGTGTAGCCAGTGTCCCTCATGTAGCCAGTGTCCCCTGTAGCCAGTTGCCCCCGGTAGCCAGAGCCGTCTTAACAGCATTATGGGCCTCTGGGCAGAGCTGTGAACTGGGCCCCCCAACGAACGCAGAATACAGATAACACATCACCAAAACGTAAACACCATAAAAACAAAACCACCGCAAACATGGCGCAAGTACGTTTTTTTTTCACATTTCACCCCCCTTGCAAAGTTTTTTCAGGATTCCCAGTACATTACATGGTCCGTTCATGGCACGATTAACCCCTTCCTGACAGACAGTCATAATAATATGGCTCTAATTTTTTTTCCTCCTCGCCTTCTGAAAGCCATAACTTTTTTATGTTTCCACCTACATAGACACATGAGGGCTTTTATTTTGTGGGACAAGATGTACTTTCTAATGGTGTATTCATATTACAATAGAATATACTGGGGAACAAAAAAATTCAAAATGTGAAAAAAAAACTTACTTGCGCCATGTTTGCGGGAGGTTTTTTTTTTTATTTTAATGGAGGTTATTCTTTGGTAAAAATGATGTGTTATCTGTATTCTACAGGTTGATATGCATCCAGCAATACCAAACATGGATGGTTTCCGTTATGTTTTGGCACTGTAAAAAAATTCCAAACATTTTCTTTTTTTGAAATTTGGCGCTAATTTTGTGCAACCAATAACTTTTTTGTACTAACACCTACGGACGTCAGTGAGGGTTAATTTTTTGCGGGGTGAAGTGTACTTTTTAATGATAACAGTTTGGAACACATGTGACTTTTTTGATCACTTTTATTCCAATTTTTATCCGATGTAAAATGACCAAAAAACGCACTTTTGGCGTTTGGAATTTTTTTTCTTCTACGGTGTTCAGCGTATGGGATAAATGATGTTATATTTTTATAGATCGGACTTTTTCAGATGCGGTGATACCAAATATGTGTAACTTTTTATTATGTTATGTTTTTAATTGGGGAAAAAGGAGAAAAAGGGGTGATTTGAACTTTTAATACTTTTTTTTTTGTACTTTAAAACTTGATTTCTTTTTTTTTTTTACTTTACCATTGAGTCTTCGTATGGTGCTTGACCACTAGGGGGCGCGATCGTTAATACAGTCTAATGCATGCATAGACAATGCATTAGACTGTACAAAGATGGCGGTTTCCCCACTTCCTGCCTAAGGCCGGAAGTGAGGCGAACAGGAACTTGACAGCGATCAGAGCCTTAACAAGGCTCTCTACTGCCATGTTAGCACGTCGGGACTCAGCGATCGTATCACTGATGTCCCGATCGGGCTGAAGAATGGTGCGTGGCACCATTTTTAATTCATTTAGACAGCACGGCCATCTTAGCCGCGGCATCTAAGGGTTTAAACATCGCAGGCGGGCGACCCCGCCTCCCGCACTGAAACCACCGGGTGTTAGCTGCAATTAGTCGCTAACACCCGGCGGCTGTGAAAGGGGATCGCGCCACGATCCCGTTTCAAAGCAGTTTACCGGCGCTATGACGTACTCATACGTCATAGGTCGGTAAGGGGTTAAAACGAACATCTTGGCCCACATAAAACAAGCCATCTTGTGTCTATGTGGATAAAAATTGAAAACACTCTTTTTATGCAGAATTGACATGCTGCAACTAGGGCCGTATTTACAGCTCAGGCTGCTCTAACAGCAGGGAACAGAGCCAGCCCTGATTCCTGCTGTTTAAACCTTTATTGACAAATACGGCGATCTCCCTGATGGCCCTCCCTCCCCCAAGTATCGCAGAATGCGGTTCAGTTGCCATTGCAGCTGTAAGCCTAATGAAGGCTTCCATAGCCACCATCTTGGTACACCCTTCTGAACAATTTTTATGATTCAGAAGGATGCAAAAGTAATTTTGCCGCCTTGTGGTCAAGTACCCTAGGGGGACTGAATGTACAATTAAAAAAGTTTTAAAAGTATTACAAAACAATTAAAAAAAATATTAAAAATTCAAATCACCACCCGTTTGCCAGTTCACAGATAGAAGAATAAAAATTAAAAAAAAATTACACATTATTGGTATTGCCGCATCCGTAAAAGTCTGATCTATTAAAATATAATATCACAACATAGAAGAAAAATTTCCAAATTCCAAAATTACAGGGTTTTTTCTAGGCTATTTCACATCCTCTAAAAATTGGAATAAAAAGTTGTATGTATCACAAAATGGTACCAAAAAGAACCGTACTTCATATTGAAAAAAATAGGTCCATAGGTAGAAGAACCAAAAAGTTATTGGTCACAAAAAATGGTGCTGTGGAGGAAATTTAAGAAATAGAAAATGTTTGTTTTTTTGAAGTACTTAAATGAAACCCAACATATTTGGTAAAACCTGCAGAATGCAGATAACAATCAGTTCTACCGAAGAGTGAACAACATAAAAACTCCCTCAAACATGTATGTATGTATGTATGTATGATATGAAGCATAAACCAGAGAGACACCTTTGGATTTCTACTGCATATACCCCTTTTTTCTTTAGGGTATGTTCACACGTCATCTTTTTATTCTGTACTATGGGGCGTAATTGCGCTGCAATGCGCCCCGAAATATGTTCTGTAACTACGGTAAACATAGCTGTTATAGAGAGCTATGATTGCCCTTCATCTTCCCCGACACGTATTTCGCTCTGTGAGAAAGAATAAGGGATAATGCATGTAAATGGTGCGCCCCCCTCCCACCGTGCTTCAGAAGTATGCACTAGATTGCGTGTACTTCTACACCCCCAGCATCTTGCGTCGTGCACAGGTATGTGCTGCAACACGCTGTGTGAACATACCATTACCTTGATTTCATCATGATTTAGGATACAGATTAGCACTATCGAATGGGGCTAATCTGAAGCCTTGCTCCCATTGCGTTTTCCATGCACACATTATTGACAGAAGGATATATATTTTTGATCTGAATCGGTTTCTGTAAATATATGCATCTCAGTTCATGTAGTGCATATCACGGTGGAAAACAATGGCACAATATAGATGTGTTTTTGATGTGTATTTTGGTGCATAAAAAAAAATATGCCACATGAACCCATTCATATGGTATGTTCACACAGTATAATTGGGGGGCATACTACGGTTCGTAATTGCCCTGCAATACACCTGAAGTAAGGCCCACAAATACAGTAAAATCATAGAACTCATTGAGTGCTATGATTTTGCAGCATATTCCCCAGCACGTACGCAGTGTCCGGAGAAAGAAGCGACATGTCATTTCTTTCCGGTGCTTACATGCCAGGAAAAAGGTGGCTGGGTGGGGGCTGGGCCAGGGTGCTTTAGGAGTATGTGCTGGCCAGCGCGTATTTCTAAACAATAGGCGTATAGCGGCATGCACAGTACACATCACTATACGTTGGGGAATTGCTGTGTGAACATACCCATAGACTCACATATTTACAAATACAATTTTACACAGACATACACACACTTAGGGTATGTTCACATGGCGTAATTGTGGTGAGCATTTCGCTGCGTATTTCACTTTAATACGCAAAATGCGCGCCGCAATTACAGTAATTCATAGCTTTCATTGAGAACTATGAATTACGTCTCGTCTCCCCCGGCGTACAATACAATTGTATTGTACGCTGGAGGAGAGAAGTAACATGTGACACGAGAAGTGAAAGTGAATGCGCTGAACAGCACGTACTTCTAAAACACACAGCGACACTCTCTGGCATTCACTAACCTGTTATTACATCTGTCTTGCAGTCTTCTTCTCAGGCCATGGCTTCTGAGGGTCAGGGCCAGATGACCTGATGGCACCATGCTGACATGTTGCTGATAGCCAGCTGGATGTGGAGCTCAGGCAGGAGGGGCCATAGGCATCAAGGACAGGGCCGTAGCTGGCTCCCAGACCTGCTGTGCAGACTTGTGCTTCCCCTCCTAATCCTCTCTGACCCAACGGAGCTCGAGAGGGGCTGAATGCAGCATTCCATCAGCAGCCAATGATGTCCTGCACGGCTCCTGCACACTGTATAACAGCAAGACTTCTGTCAGTGTGCATGTACCAGTGAATATGGCCAGCACAGCCAGTGGTCCCCACTGCTCTGCACCCCCAGAGCAGTCAGCAGAGCGGCACATGTGACCTCCCCTAGTTCTTAGTGCAGTGTGTGCGGGGAGATCGGGACAGCGCTGGGCAGCAGACTTGCTTCCTGCTGTCTCAGAAACAGTGCGCCGGCTTAGAAACCCGCACTCCAACCTGCCGGCATCGGACCTAACACCAATGTCCCTGCGTGTATTCACTGCCGTCTCTTCCATTGTGCAGGGTAGGCAGCTGTTTAAGGGGGCCCCCGGAGCTCATGGGGCCCCCAGGCAACCGTCTACCTTGCCCAATGGAAGAGACGGCCCTGCTTATCACCACAGTGTTCTTTACTTTTTACCAAGAAAAAATGTACAAATGTACTCACTTACTTGACCTTCAAAAATGCCTCAACTCTCTGTATGCATGCCTTCAGCAACTTACAACAACTTTCTGTACACAGTGCAAAACTAAGGACGACATGTATGAACGTTGGCGCTGACAGGTCCGTTCTAAATAGCTTTAGGGCAGTGTTGAATGTACCAAAATGTGTGAACCTGTTCTTCTGCAGTTCATACATACAGGCGCAGTCTAGCGCCAATACGACAAGCCTGGCTCAGGCAGACAACTTTTAACTTGGTCTGGCTGTTCTATCTGTTCTGCGCCTAGATTTCTGTTCTGCGTCAAAGAATCATAAATGTGTCTATTCTATGAATGGGATGCAACACGCCCCCAGAGCGCCCCCAAATCTTTGGTGCATTACAAAGGCACTTATTGCACCAAAGTTTGGAGTGCGCCTGTTTATACATTCTTTTTGGTTCAAAATACACCAGAAAACTGGTGTATCCCCGTTCATACATGTCACCCTAAGTGGACAAATCTAATCACCTCAAAAATTAGGATCTATTTTTACACAATGTCTATTGTCAATTTTTCTAGTTCATTCAATGTCAGTTTTTCTGCTATTAAATCTTTTATTGCTTAAAGGGGTTGTCCAGGACCATCTTTTTATTTGTTATAGGGCTTACAATTCTATTAAACTTTGTAATTCATAAAAATTAAAAATTAAAAATTATCAACCTGTCCTGTTGTGCCAGAATAGGCAAAGGGCCTGGTCTTCCCTCCCCCCTAAACCCTGAAATCCACCTGACGTTCATTGATCATATGGCCTCAGGGAATGCTTTGTCATCACTTAGTGGGTGTGCTTTGAAGCCAGGCTCAGCTCAGAAACACTTCCCTTTAGTGGGTGTGATCTGAGAAGAGAATGATCTGGCTGCATTCACTTTTTCCAGTCTGTAGTTTGAGAGTTAATAGAAGTAATTACATTAGAGTAATTACAGGGGAGGGAGAATGGTTTATCTTTGAGTCCTGCTGGCAGAAATTAGTAATGGGAGCAGATGAAAGCAGTTCAGAGAAAAAAGGGTTGTTTACTGTTGTCATAAAAAGGAGGGTTTACAATGTACAAGGTGTGTAGGCATTGTACAGAAGGGTCAGGCACAAACGTGGTTGGGTCAAGCAGAAGATCTTCACAGGTAGGGTTTGATTGTAAATGAGTGACAGACAGAAGGTCAGGGCAGGTGGAATACAATTGTTAACAAGTCAGGGATAAGTTGAAGATCATTACTGGGAAAATAAACAGCGTAACACTCTCCAAACTAGACAAGCCAAACCAACAAACTGGCAAGTAATTTTTTTTCAGTCATCTTGGCATTTTCAGACAAAATTCCAAAGGTAATTAGCCAGGACATGATTGATTCAAGTCCAACATTATCTGCATCTGGGAGCGCGCCAAAATTCAGAGGTTAATTGAACTCCCCAACAGGACACTAAGTGTCCAGTGGATGTGATGATAATCATGGTATCCAAAAAGCAAGTTGATGGAATCTGGACTGTGGTGGATGGTGAACTGAAGGGTGGGAATGATAGAATTGAGGTAACTGTGAAATGCTAAAAGTGATGAGTAGTGATGAGCAATTACGTTGACTATCGTCATCGGGTCGATAGTCGATATCGGCAATTATTAAACCTGCATGACCCACAGATTAAAAAGTGCCGGAAAAAGGAGTCTTTGAACCACCATTTTAGTTGAACTGGACATTGACTATACCTGTCCTGGACCGCAGTATGACCATTAAACCTGTCTGACCCACAGATTAAAAAGTGCCGGAAAAAGGAGTCTTTGAACCACCATTTTAGTTGAACTGGACATTGACTATACCTGTCCTGGACCGCAGTATGACCATTAAACCTGTCTGACCCACAGATTAAAAAGTGCCGTAAAAAGGAGTCTTTGAACCACCATTTTAGTTGAACTGGACATTGACTATACCTGTTCTGTACCACAGTATCACCATTAACCTGCATGATTAACAGATTAAAAAGTGCCGGAAAAAGGAGTCTTTCAACCACCATTTTAGTTGAACTGGACATATGACTATACCTGTTCTGTACCACAGTATGACCATTAAACCTGTCTGACCCACCTGTCCTGGGTAACCTACATCTGTTCAAGTCTTCCTATACCTCCCTTGTACAATTCAGAGGAATATTTGTATCAGCTATTTTGTACATGCAAGTTTTTTAGTAGTTTAATTCTAGAAAACACATTTTTAAAATAGAATGGAATCCCACCACGTCTTTGTTTCTCCTTTTTTTAATTGTATTAAATGGGTTGTCTCACTACAGGGATTGCTAAGCTATTTTAAAGATCTTGCAAAAACAATCATTTGCAATATGTGTCCATTAAACAGTGTCCTACCTATTCCTATTTTTGACAGCACCATCACCCTGAGAGCCACTTTTGACAATTCTGCAAGAACAAATGTCTGTTAAAAACCCAATTTTTAGAATAGGACCTGTAGTAATCATCTGCGATTCACAGCAAAATGCCCCCAAAAATTCAAAACATGACCCATGAGCCCTTTTGACAATTGTGGCTGGAAGCAAGGTTTAATTAACCACTGAATAATCGATTTGGCGACGCTGTTCCGTTATTGTATATTCAAAGGGCCCAGACCCATCGATGACAAGGCCTGACGTCCCCTCAACCGACGATCCAGCTGCAAATGCTTGTGTGTCGCCAGCACTGGAAGGAGCACCTTCTCTCGTACCATCTACCTCATGTCCCTACACCCTTTTCCTCGCTTACTACCTATTTCTATCGAATACTCTGTGAAATGGCGGTCTGGTGGAAGAACCGTAATAAAAATCAACAGTGTTTCTCACTTCATCCCATGGATTAAAACTGCCCAGTAGGACTAGGAAATTGATTGTTTTCAACAAGACTATCAACAAGTTCGCATATCTGTGCCCAAGACTGAGATCAAACGAGTGCAATAAAACTATCAAAAGTTACAACGGAGAGAAATTGCGTTTTTGGGCAGGCAACGACAAACGAGAACAGTTACTAGAAAATATTTCTATTCAGAATTGTCCCCCGTACAAACGTGGTTTTAGAAAAAAACTAGGGGCCCGCACCACGTAAAATACAGCTATTTAAAAATTATACGGATAACCAAACGGTGGTTTTTCTGCACCTATAAATACCCCTTCGATGACTAACAAAATGCAGTATTCAAATTTAAGTGCAAGATGGCTCTATGAACAAAGCTGGACTGCGCCAAAGTGAAAAACACGTAATTAAATTGCGTACGGATAATAATGCGATTGATTCTGGTAAATTGTGAACGTGGTAATGATTTTTTTTACAGTGGGTGGATGATTACTGGTAAAATGAAGGAGACTGTTACGGTCAGTGGGTTTAGTGTATAGATACAAGATATTTGTCCCAGTTGGATGTTGATGTATAATCGTGGTATCCAAAAAGCTGATGGAATCTGGACTTGGTGGTAATGGTGAACTGAAGGGTGGGAATGATAGAATTGGTGTTTTTTGCACCTATAAATACACCTGCGATGACTACAAAATTTGCTGTATTCAAATTTAAGTTGCAAGGTGGCTCTATAACAAAACAGGGCCGCACCAAGTAAAACAAAAAACACCTATTTGAAATGTATATGGTAACAAAAGGTAGTTTTTTGTACCTTAATCCACCTTGCGGTGACTACAAAAGTTGTGCTGATTCATATTTAAAGTGCAAGGTGGCTCTATGTACAAAACTGGGCCGCACCAAATTTAAAAAAACACCTATTTGAAGATGTATACGTATAATAAGAGGTGGTTTTTTTTTATGCACCTATAAATACACCTGCGGTGACAAGAAAAGTTCTGTATCTTATTTGTAGGTAAACAAATGGGTCTTGAACAAAGCTTGCTGCGTCAAAGTGAAAAACACGTAATTAAATTGTGTACGATAATAAAACGTAGGTTTTTTGCACTATAAATACACCTGCGGTGACTAGAAAAGTCTGATCTATTGTTAGAACAAAGTGGGTCTTTGAACAAAACTGAGGCTCCTGCGCCAAAGTGAAAAAAAAACCTAATTTAAATTTGTACCGATAATAAAAGTTGAGTTTTTGCACCTATCAAATACCCTGCAGTTATAGAGAAAGATCTGTATCCTAATATAAGCACAGGCTGCACAAAATACAAGCTAATAATTCACCAAAAACGTGGCCAAAAACTGTTAATAAAAACCTAAACCATTTCAAATGCAGGTCAAAAGCAGAGTCTGGCTGCACATTAACCACTCTCCAATTTCAAAAGCCTGCCTGCCTGCCAGCCTGTCCTTCTGTGTTCGCACCGCACCCCCCAACCCCCCCAAACCCCGCGGGTGTACAGCACTAGATGCTCCTTTAAAATTCTCAGCCTCAGTAACTAAAACTGAAAATCCTCTATTCTACCCAAGTTCTAATGTTCACAGATAAAAGCATAGTTGTCTGTGTGAACAAAGAGAATAGTTTCGCTGAGCTGTATTTAGAAGGCCGAGCAAACACCGACTGCTCTATGAGCACGACACACTGATCGAATGAACAGGAAGAGGGCTGTTCTATGTAAAACAAGGTCAGGTGAATTTTTTTCCAGGCCAATCACAACCATACACATCCCAGTCATGACGTCGCACACCCAACTCACCCTGCTCTATTCTCTAAGTTGATTTGCTGGCCGCCAAAATGGCAGGAAGCGCCGAAAATGGCGCTATATTTATAGATTATGCCACAGATTTAACCTAAATTATTGCGTGATCGAAAAAATCCAATCAACATAAAAACCATTCCGATTTCAACTTTGTCGATAATAATCGCTCAACACTAGTGATGAGGTAGAGCCATGCCAGATGCAAAAAATGTCATCGATATATCGTAGCCACGTAATGACATGTTGGCGGAAAAGGTCATTGATATATAAATGGTTATGTTCGAACATTGCCATATAGATGTTAGCATACAGGGGGGCAACATTGCTGCCCATGGCTGTACCTTTACATTGGAGGAAGAATTGGTCACCGAACAGAAAGAAGTTGTTGTAGAGAATCAGTTTAAGAAGATCAGTGCAGAAGCGTTTGGACAGAGGCTCAAAGTGGTTTAGGTCTAGGAATTGCTCAACTGCAATGAACCCAGGAAAGTGTTCGATAGAAGTATACAAACTTGTCATGTCCCACGTGACCAGTAAGCAACCTGAGGGGACTGGGGAAATGGAGTGAAGTTTGGAGAGAAATTGATAAGTGTTAAGAAGAAAGGAGGGTGTGGTATTGACTAGGGGTGTAAGGATTTTTTCCAAAAAAATAGACAAGGGGGAAAGGATAGAATCTGTGGAGGCTACAATGGGTCTGCCTGGGGCACTTGTAGGATCGCCTTGTGAATTTGGGGATGAATATGAAAATACAGGAGTAGATAGAATTAAGTTAGTAGGGAATTGTAACAGTTGTGGAGTCAATGTTGTGGAGTGAGAGATGTAATTGTAGTGTGTCAGAGATTAGTTGTCGGATGGTAGGAGTGGGATCATGATCCAAAGGGACATAGGTGTCAGTGTCCGCAAGTTGACGTTGAACTTCGTTGACATAAAAGGATTTGTCCATGACAATAAGGGCCCTGCCTTTATCAGCGGGTTTGATTATGATATCTTGGGAATTACGTAGATCCTGAAGTGCAGAGCGTTCTAGTGGTGATAAATTGGAACGATATTTTAGTTGACCTTGTTGTATATCTGGTAGTAGACTGGAAAGATCTCATTGTACGAGTGAAATAAATGTCTCAATGGGGTGATAATTTTTTTTGGGGGTTTTAAAAGTTGGGCTTAGTTCGAAGTTGTTAAATTTTGGGAACCAAAAGTCGGGGAATTTTAATTTGGAAACTGTCTGTGGGTTTATAGTCACCCGGGGTAAGGGGTTCTAAAAATGGCTTTTAGTCCCCAAACTTTTTTGAAGAATCGCTGTAGATTTTTTCTTCCCAAATGTTTAAAATTTTTGAATTTTAAAGGGGGGAAAAAAAAGATGGCCCTTACTAAGTACTTGGATTTCCAAAGGACTCAAATTACATGAGGAAATTTTTTAAAAAAATAGGTTTTGACCACCAAGATTTGAGTCGAAAGCAACCAATGGGGCCCCTCTCTCCTCCCCCTCTCCGCGACCGTAAGGTACGCATCTGTTGCGGGTTTAGGGGGGTTAAACGTCGGTCCCAAAAAAGGAAAATTAAGAAGTAGACCATTCGCTTTTCCGAAAATTGGGGGATAGGGCTGTTCGATAAGTAGATTTTGAAAGAAACTGGAGTGAGGAAAGGTAAAACCTGCCCTCCGTTTGATTGAAACATTGAGGAAAACCCTCGGTATTCCCCGAAAGGGAAATTTTTTTCCTTTTTTTTGGTTTTTGTTAGCTGATCGGAAGTCTGAAATAATTTTTTTTTAATGCCTTTTTTTTGTTCGAGGGCCACTCTTTTCCCAAAGGGATCGATGTTCCAGTTGTTGTTTTAATAATGTAATTACGGGCTGCAGAATCTGCCAAATTTTTTTTTTTCTAAAAGCCCCATTTTGAGGAGGATCAAGTCAAATGAACATTTATTGAGAATTAAAAAATTTGTAGGGTTTTTAAAAAGACTCCGAATTTCCCCCTGGATCTTATTAACCTTGCAAAATTCGTGAGATTAAAGTGAATTTTTATGGGCCCGTTTTGGTTTTTTGGAGGTTCAGAAGTAACAGAAAATAAGGACGAAAAGGAGAAGAAAAAAGAGAAGTTGGGGAAAGGGGGAGAAAAGAAGAAGGGGAAATAAAGATATTTAAAAAGGGAAAAAAAAAAGTGTTAAAAAAAAAAAGAAAAGGATGTAATTGTGAAACAAGAAAAACCTTTGAAAAGGGTTTGGGAAAGGGGGAAGGGCAGGGCTAAAAGCAGCCAATGAAAAATAAGGGGAAATCAGAAAAGGGGGAAGGGAAACATGGGCAAAAAAAATATTTTAAAAAAATATATTTAAAAAAAAAGGTATGTGTCCCCGGGGGGTAAGAAAAAGATTTGGGCTGTAGGTACCTGTGGGTTATAGGTTTAAACCGTTGGCCCCGGGGAGGGGAAATAGGGGAAAAATGGGGAAGAATTATAGGGGTAAATGGCGGGGAATTTTGAGTTTTTAAATAAGTAGGGATGGTTTTGAAATGATAAAAACAAACCAGGGAAATAGGAAGGGACCCCCGGGGAACCCAATGCCCAAACAGAAAGGGGAGCTGCGTTGGGAGTAGGACGGGGGCGGCTGCGTTTTAAAACAAGCAGATCACGGGGGGAGGGGGAAACTTGAAACATGCGCAGAAAAGAGAAAGGAGTAGGAAGGGGGGGAGGGAACTAGGTAGCACTGATCCCCCCCCTCCCAAATCCACAATTAATTTAAAACCACCCCTAAAATTAATCTCTCATTTTCCACAACATTGACTCCAAAAACCTGTTACATTCCTCCCAACTTGCTTCCTATACTCCATTTTTTTTATATTTTTCCCCAAAAATTCCCAAGCTTTAAATCCCCCGGGGCCCCCCCAAACAAAAAATTTAAAGCCTCCACAGATTCTACCCTTTTCCCCCCTTGTCTATTTTTTTTGGGAAAAAAAAATCCTTACCCCACCCTAGTAAAAACCCCCCTTCCCCCACCCCTTTTTCTTTTTAAAACACTAATCAATTTCTCCCCCAAACTTCCCTGGGACGTGCCCGTTTGTTTTACTTCTATCAACCCTTTCCCTGGGTTCTTTGCAGTTGAGCTTTCCTGGGACCTAAACCCATTTTGAGCCTCTGTCCAAACGCTTCTGCACTGATCTTCTTAAACCGATTCTCTACAACAACTTCTTTCTGTTCGGCGACCAATTCTTCCTCCAAAATAAAAAGGGACAGCCATGGGGCCAATGTTTTTCCCCCCTGTATGCTAACCCTCTTTTTTTGGGAAAATTTTGAACATTTTTCCCTTTATATTAAATTTACCTTTTCCCGGGCCAAAAATGTCAAATTTCGGGAACGACTTTCGATGATATTTTTTCATCTGGCATGGCTCACCCCATCCCCTTTTAGCATTTCACAGTTTTTGCTCAATTCTATCCCTTCCCCACCCTTTGTCCAAACCCTCCACCACTCCAGATTCCCTCATTTTTTGGATACAAAAGTTTTTAACAATCCAATGGGGCCTTTATTTGAAACTTTTAACTAAACCTACTGACCGGTTTTCACAGTCTCCTTAATTTTTCCAGTAAACATTCCCCCCACTGGAAAAAAAAAATTTTCCACGTTTAGAATTTTCCAGAATCAATCCGGGAAATTTTGCAAGACCCAAAAATACAAGGAAGATCCGCCAAATTTTTTGGCCCCAAAACCTTCACTGAAAAAGGGCCAAACCCCGCAATTACTTCAATTTTCTGAGGACTATTCTCAACCAGCCCCCTTTTACCACTTTTTCTAGCCCCAAAAACCCCCCCTTTTCCGGGTTTTCAGAAATATCATCCCTTTTACCCCAAAGTAACCAAATCATTCGCCCAAAAATTGGTCTTTTTTTCCCCTTCCAAATCCTACCCCTTTAGTGCCTGGGTTCCAAATTTTCCCCCATTAAAAATCTTTAAACGAACAAGAAATTTGGTTTACTTGGTTTTGGGCCGACTTTTGGACCTATTTAAAAGACCACAAGGGGCCAAAAAATTCCTCAAAATCAATGGAAGGGTACATTTCCCTGTCTATTCTTGAACCCAAAAGACCTCAGTTACTAAAGGCGATTTTTTCACTCACCCCCTTACTGGTAAAAGATTCCCTATCCGTGGCTTTTTTACCTGCCAATCAAATTTTGTCATTTATGTTCTCAAATTCCCTTGTGGCCTAGGCTATGTCGGTCAAACCTCCCAACCCATCAAAAATCGCATTTCAAAACATAAGACTACCATTCGCTGTCATCAACTTCTATTACCCATTCCGGCTCACTTTGAACAATACAACCACTCTCCAGCACAACTCCGTTTTCAAGTGATCGAGCAAATTCCAGCTTCTAGAAGAGGCGGTAACCGCCTCGCACAACTTTTGCGCAGAGAAAGATTTTGGATCCATACTCTTTCTACACTGGAACCACATGGACTCATCCGTGAATATGATGTTACTTATTGAACTTACTCTACTATTTCATATAATGTGTGATTAATTTCTGTCTTTATTATTTTATGTACTCTCCTAACAATGTGTTATATAATCTCTCATTTATGTCGAGAGTCAGGACATTTGTACATCATCTGATAGGCACTCCTTTGTTTGTTTGATAGGACACTTTAGGCTGCAATCTACACTACGAAGGTTCCTTTCTTATTTCAGACTAGATAATCCGACTATTCTTTCCTTCGGAAATCTACCTCCACCATTCAGGTTCAGAATCTTCCCCTCCCTCTTCCCCCCCCCTCCCCTCTATGGCACTTTTCAGATGCTTTTTTCGCCTCTTGATCCCTACTCTCATTATCCCTCTTTTTCTCTTATCTTCCTCTATTTTATATTCCTTTTTCATTACTTTATCCCACTTATATTTCCCCTTTTTATCCATTTTTTAGATTCTTTTCTTATTTCGCCCCTTGACCTCTACTCTATCTCATTGTCCCTCTTCTTTCCTTCTATCTTCCTCTTTCATATTCTTTTTTTATTATTTTATCCCACTTATATTTCTCCTTTACATCCATTCTTTTCTCTATTTCTTTCTTTCTTTTTTCATTCTATTATTCGTTGTTATTCTGGCTAATCTCTCTACAGAAACCTTCTCCTTATATTCCCCATATTCTACCTATTACACATATACTTCTCCCTCTATCTTCTTTCATTCTTAACATGAAGCTCAATTCCACCGCTCTGGCCCTTCAATGCGCATGCGCGATCTTTCCGCGCATGCCCAGTGCTACCTATTTGCCCTTACCCTTCCTAGCTCCTTTCCTCTCTCTGCGCATGCGCGATGTACTGCTCTCCCGCGCGATCTGCTATGTAAGACGCACCCACCGCGTCCTACTCAGCGCAGCTCCCTCTTCCTGCCGCACGTGCTCCGGGACTCCTCTCCTATTTACCTGGTTTGTTTTTTCATTTCTTACCATCCCTACTTATTTCTCTCATATTACCCTGCCATTTACACGATATTTCTTCTCCAGTTTCCCCTACTTCCCTCACCGTAGACCAACGGATTGCCTATAACCCACAGGTACATACAGTCCACTCTTTTTCTCTACACCCCGACATATACCTTTTTTACATATATTTTATATATATTTATTTTTATTCCTGTTTCCCTTCCCCCTTTCCCTACAGATTTCCCGTATTTATCATTGGCTGCTATCGCCCTGACTTACTCCTTTCCCCCATACTACAGGTATATCTTGTCTCACAATATACATCCTTTTCTTTCTTTTTTTCACTTTTTCTTTTCATTATATATCTCCCTTTAGTTCCTCTCTTCTTTTTTCCTCCTCTCCCCTTCCTCTTTTTTCTTCTCCTTTTCGTCCTTATTTTCTGTTACTTTTCTTCCACCCTCTTTCTATTTTTTCATGGTTATTATATTATATATTCACTTATGTTATGCTTCATTCTAGATGTCGTTTGATAAAGGCCTGCCGGCCGAAACGTCACATGATATAGACATTTATATCCTACCTATCTATCTATATCCTATCCTTGTCTTTGAATTTTGTGCAGTAATCGGAACAATTTTGTTAATTTTTTGATACATTTTATGGAGCATTTTGGCATAACATTGTAAATTAACACCTTTCTTGCAATTTTGGTGTGGCGGTGCATATTTAAAATACCTGCGTTAGTAACGTCTCTGTGTGTTTGCTAGCATACTCTCAGACGTAAGCGTCTACGTTTCCGCTCATGCCTTGTCAGTCCTGCCTAGCCAGTCCTGCCTAATCTGGTTCTATGCTCCGGTGTCCTTCCTACTCCAGTTCCATGCTCCGGTCGGCCCTGTGTCCGCGCTACCTGCTTCGGCTATCACCGCTGGGTCCTGCGTCGGGTGTAGCGACCTGGAGGATTCCCTGCAGCAAAGCCCGTCCTGCCTTGTGGCGGGCTCTGGTGACAAGAGGCCCCTTAGACTCCGCTCCCTGGCCCAGAGTACGCCAGCTCCTAGTGGTGACCGGTAGATCCACTTCCCGCTCGCTGAGCGGTCCTGACACACCGGTAGCTCTGGCGTCACCGAGTCACCCCTACTGCAATGTCCCCTTACTGTGCTGCAACTTTTGACTGCTCCAGGAACTGTTATGGCAGGAGTAGTGGATCCACTGGACCACCGCAGGTGATGGTGATGGCCACGCCAGGGAGTGGGGTCTAAGTAGGTCCCGGTATTCACCAGAGCCCACCGCAAAGCAGGATCGGCTTGCTGTGGTGTTTGTCCTACCAGGTCGCTACCTCGACGTACCAAATCGTGAGACGAAACTCATAGTCTGGGACAGGCAGGTGGGTCAGGACAGGCAGCAAAAGTTCAAGGTCAGGAGACGTAGCGGATGGTCAGAAACACGGATAAGGCAGGAACACACTTAGAACGCTTTCTCTACGGTACTGGGCACACATAGATCCGGCGAGGAAGTGCCGGAGGAGGTACCATTATATAGGGTCAGCGGCCGGTAATTAACCAAATCCCAGAGCGCTGCCCCTTTAAATCTGAGAGAGCTGCCGCTCATCCGTCCTAGGGAGCTGGAGCGCGTGCAGTAGCTGGCAGAGAGACGCGAGGAGACAGGAGGGCGGCTAGGTAAGTTCCTGTTCCCGGGGAAGCAAGTGCTCCCGCGGCCCGACATGCGGACCACACCGTCACTCGTCCCCGGAGCAGGGGTAACAGAAGGGACATGGGTGCACCCGCAGCCCGACCTGCAGGCCGCGGGGCCAGCCATGACAGTACCCCCCCCCCTTAAGCCTCCCCTTCTTTCTGGAAAAAAGACACCTTCACACTAGATCACAGTCCAAGATGTTATCCTCCGGCTCCTAAGGTTTCTCCTCTGGCCCGAATCCTTCCTAGTTGATGAGAAAATGTCACCTCCCTCTGATAGTCTTCATGGCAAGAATCTCTTTCACCGTGAGCTCGTTTGAGGCCACAGCTTCAGGGGGAGAGGAGGCGACTTTCCAAGAGAAGCGATTAAGCACCACAGGTTTCAATAGGGAGACATGGACCAAATTCGGGATCAGCATAGTAGGAGGAAGCTGGAGCTTATAGGCCACTGGGTTGATCCGCTCCAACACCTCGAATGGCCCCAAGAACTGTGGAACTAATTTGTAGCTGGGTTTCTTGAGCCGGATGAACTTTGCGGGCAGCCACACTTTATCTCCCGGAACAAATGTTGGCGAGGGTCTTCTCTTCTTGTCCGCCTGGGTCTTCATGCGAACAGTTGCTCACAGCAGGGACTGGTGGGTCTGCTCCCAAATGCCTGTCATATCCTGGACCAGGGAATCCACTGCAGGCACCTCGGAAGATGTAGGCAGAGGGAGTGGTGGGCATGGATGCAGTCCATAAACCACATAGAAAGGCAAGGCGCCAGTCAAAAATTCCGCCCAAGGCAATAAACTGGACCAATCATCTTGTCAGCCAGAGACGAAATGGTGCAAAAAAGTGGCAAGGACCTGGTTAATCCTCTCCACCTCGCAGTTAGACTGTGAATGGTAAGCCGAGGAAAAGTCCAGCTTCACTTGAAATCGGGAGCAGGGAGCACGCCAGAACCTGGAAACGAACTGGGCCCCCAAACCGAAACAATATGTTGTGGGAGGCCGTGTAGACGGAAAATGTGCTCAAAGAAGAGAGTGGTGAGCTGTGGAGCAGATGGAAGACCAGGCAAAGGAACACAGTGAGCGATCTTAGAAAAGCGGTCCGTGACCACCCAGATTTTACAGTATTACCAGTGGAAGGCGGGAGATCGGTAATGAAGTCCATCGATACCTGTGACCATGGAGAATTGGGTGTCAGCAAAGGCTGTAGCAAGCCAGACGGGTTATGATGAGGAGTCTTATCATGGGCCCAGGTGGTGCAGGATTCCACAAATTCTCTTGTGTCTTTGGCAAGGGCTGGCCACCAGTAGAAGCGGGAGATCAACTGATACGTTTTCCGAGCCCCGGGATACCCAGCCACCCGAGAGCAATGACCCCATTTTAGAATCTTCCTTTCAGAGCGCCTGTCTTACCAGGGGGAACCAGTTGGAGATCCAGCGGGGCGGCGTGGACCAAACGTTCTGGGGGTATGATATGCTGCGGGCCTGGTTCTTCTCCGATTATATCCGAAGCACGGGAGAGTGCATCAGCCTTGATGTTCTTTTCTGCCGGGCGAAAGTGAATCCGAAAGTCAAAGCGCGAGAAGAACAGAGACCACCTAGCTTGGCGGGGGTTAAGACATTGAGCCATCTAGAGATACTGAAGATTCTTGTGGTCCATGTATACATTGATGGGATGATGAGCCTTTCCAGGAGATGGCGCCATTCCTTCAGTGCCAGCTTTATGGCTAACAATTCACGATCCCTGATGGCGTAATTCTTCTCCGCCAGCGAGAATATCTTGGAGAAGAACCCGCACATGAGAGTCCTGCCCTTTTTGCGTGAGGACCGCCCCCGCCCCCACAGACGAGGCATCCACTTCCAACGAAAAAGGCTTCTCCAGATCTGGGTGAGACAAGACAGGGGCTGAGGCGAAGGCAGTCTTTAACTTTGTGAATGCTCTTTCGGCCACCGGTGACCAGAGTCTCGGGTTGGCGTTTTTTCTTGTTAGCGCCACAATCGTTTCCACCAGGGTGGAGAAATGGGGAATAAATTGCCGATAATAATTGGCGAACCCCAGACAGCGCTGAATAGTCCGATGTCCGACTGGCCGAGGCCACTGCAGAACGGCCGACAACTTAGCTGGATCCATACACAGGCACTTATCCGAGACAATGTAGCCTAGAAATGGTAGACTTGTCTGATGGAATAGGCACTTCTCCAGTTTGGCGTACAGGTGGTTTTTACGGAGACGTCTCAACACATGGTGAACCTGCAGGTGATGGGTCTGCGGATCAGGTGAAAATATCAGGATGTCATCCAGGTAGACAATGACACAAGTGTAGAGGAGGTCCCTGAAGATGTCGTTAACGAGCTCCTGAAAGACGGCTGGAGCGTTGCACAGACCAAAAGGCATCACCAAGTATTCAAAGTGCCCATCTCGTGTGTTGAAGGCTGTCTTCAACTCATCGCCCTCTCGAATCCTGATGAGGTTATACGCTCCCCAAAGATCTAATTTAGAAAAGATCTTGGCTCCGCAGAGCCGGTCAAAGAGTTCCGAGATCAGTGGTAAGGGGTAGTGGTTCTTCACGGTGATTTTATTAAGGCCTCGGCAATCGATGCAGGGACAAAGAGAACCATCCTTTTTCTCGACAAAGAAGAACCCGGCTCCGGCCGGGGACGAGGACTTGCGGATAAAGCCCTTCTGCAAATTCTCTTGTATGTAGGCCGACATGGCCTGAGTCTCAGGTACGGACAATGGATACACCCTTCCCCGGGGAGGACTGGTACCGGGCAAGAGGTCGAACGGGCAGTCGTAGGGCCGATGGGGCGGTAGTGTCTCAGCCTGCTTTTCCGAGAACACATTCGCAAAGTCCTGATACTCCGCTGGCAGACCTGGTAGAGGCTTGAGGGACGATTGCGGAGAAGTGGGATACACCGGGCGAGGTGCTACTAGACAGAGATTCTGGCAATCCGATCCCCATCCCGTAACTTCGCCTGTCTTCTAGTCGAGCGTAGAAGCATGACGTTGCAGCCATGGAAGCCCCAAGAGAATCGCCGAGGAAGATCGCGGCAGTACATAGAAAGTGATCTTCTCCTTGTGCAGGGCCCCCACATGGAGAGACACAGGCTTGGTAATGTACTGTATGGGGTCTCTCAGGAGCTCACCGCTGACCGAGGATATCATCAGTGGCTTCTGCAGTCGAACCGTCGGCAGACGATACCGAGATACCAGGGAAACATGGATGAAGTTCCCGGCAGAACCTGAGTCCAGGAAGGTCGGCACCTGGAACGAGGGTCCTGCGACAGTCGCAACCTCCACCGGCATCGTCAGTCATGGAGAGGGGGAGATAGCACCTCGGAACACCTCTCCTACGTGAGGGCATCGCGGGCGCCCTGTGGAAATGGTCCAATCCTGCACAGTAGAGGCACAGTTCTCTGCTCAATGACTGGACAGCTCTTGCTCAGACAAGAAAATCTGGACCACCTGAATGGGTTCCTCACCGGAGGCCTGTGGGAGTGGCAACGGAGACCTCTGGAACACAGGCGCCAGACGGGGCAAGTGGCAGGTACGCACAGAGTCACGCTCCTGACGGAGTTCCTCCTGTCTCTCAGCGAAGCGCATGTCTATGCGGGTGGCCAAGTGGATGAGGTCACTCAGAGAAGACGGAAGGTCTCTGGCAGCTAGTGCGTCCTTCACCCTGCTGGAAAGGCCCTTCTTGAATGTGGCGCAAAGGGCGGCATCGTTCCAGGATAGCTCTGAGGCCAGGGTCCGGAACTTGACAGCATAGTCCCCAACTTTTTGAGGAAGGCCTGCTGATCAGCCATAATAGGATCGTTCCTATCCCAGAGAGGTGTGACCCAAGCCAGGGCCTCCCCGGGCAGGAGGCTAACGACAAACGCCACCTTAGAGCGCTCAGTAAGAAATTGGTCGGCCATCAGCTCAAGATGCATGGAGCACTGGGTGATGAATCCACTGCAGAGCTTCGGGTCACTGTCAAACTTAGATGGTAATGACAAACGGAGCTTGAGGCCCACGGTTGCCGACGGGACAGCCGGAGGATGTTCCACCACGGGTGGAGGTTGCGACTGCTGCTGGATGGAGAGGAGCTGCTGCATCATAGCGGTGAGCTGGGTCAATTGTTCAACCTGTTGCGCAATCTGCTGCGATTGCTGGGCAACAATGGTAGATAGATCCGCAACACTGGGCAGAGGCACCTTGGAAGGGTCCATGCCCAAATCTAACTGTTATGGCAGTAGTGGATCCACTGGACCACCGCCAGTGATGGTGACGGCAATGCAAGGGAGCAGGGTCTAAGTAGGCCCCGGTATTCACCAGAGCCCGCCGCAAGGCAGGATGGGCTTGCTGTGGCGGGAGTCCTACCAGGTCGCTACCCCTGACGTGACATGCTTGCGAGGTGCAGCGAGGTACCAAATTGTGAGACAAAACTCGTAGTCTGGGACAAACTGGTAGGTCAGGACAGGCGGCAAAGGTCAGGAGACATAGCGGATGGTCGGAAACACGGACAAGGCAGGAACGCACCTAGAACGCTTTCTCTATGGTACTGGGCACACATAGATCCGGCGAGGAAGTTCCAGAGGAGGTACCATTATATAGTGTGAGCTGCCAGCAATTAACCAATTACCGGCGCGCTGCTCCTTTAAATTTGAGAGAGCTGCCGCTTGTGTGCCCTAGGGAGCTGGAGCGCGCGCAGCAGTCGGCAGAGAGACGCGAGGAGAATGGAGCACGGCTGGGTAAGTTCTTGCTCCCGGGGTAGCGAGTGCGTCCATGGCGGTCCGCATGTCGTGCCCCTGGAACAAGAACTCCGCCGTGTCACTCGTAACCGAAGCAGGGGGAACAGAAGGGACACGGGTGAGCCCGCAGCCCGATCTGCGGGCCGCGGGGCCAGCCATGACAGGAACATTTGTGCCACTGCCACTTGCATGTGAAGGGCCTGCCACCTCTCTGTCTGACATACTGTTTGATCAAAAATTTACAATACAACAGACTCTGTTTAATGAAGATGTCTGTGTATGATAAATACACACCCTGTACTTAAGTCAAATTACCCCACAAACAAGAGGAAAAATTGATCCTTGGTATAAAATACCCTACAGAATGAACCAGAGGGAATTCAGGAGTGTATAGGGCAGAAAAACACACCCTGTATTTGACTCAAATTCCCCCACAAACAAGAGGAGAAATTGACCTTTGGTATAAAATAGAATAGCCTACAGAATGAACCAGATGGATTTCAGGCGTGTATAGGGCAGAAATACACACACCCTGTATTTGACTCAAATAACCCCACAAATAAGAGGATAAATTGACCCTTGGTATAAAATCAAATACCCTACAGAAAGAACCAGATGGAAATCAGACGTGTATGGGGCAGAAATACACACAACCTGTGTTTGACTCAAATTCCCCAACAAATAAGAGGATAAATTGACCCTTTGTATAAAATAGAATACCCTACAGAATTAACCAGATGGAATCCAGGCGTTTATGGGGCAGAAATACACACACCCTGTATTTGACTCAAATTCCCCCATAAACAAGAGGAGAGATTAACCCTTGGTACAAAATACACCACAGAATGAACCAGATGGATTTCAGGCGTATATGGGGCAGAAATACACACAACCTGTATTTGACTCAAATTCCCCCACAAACAAGAGGAGAAATTAACCCTTGGTACAAAATGCCCCAGAGAATAAACCAGATGGATTTCAGGCGTATATGGGGCAGAAATACACACAACCTGTATTTGACTCAAATTCCAATACAAACAAGAGGAGAAATTGATCCTTGGTATAAAATAGAATAGCCTACAGAATGAACCAGATGGAATTTACAAACCCTGTATTTGACTCCTAATTACCCCACAAACAAGAGGATAAATTAACCCTTGGGTATAAAATACCCTACAGAAATAACTAGATGGAATTCAGGCGTGTATGGGGCAGAAATACACACCCACTGGAGTTTATGAAGAATACTCCACAAACTAAAACAAACAACATAAAAAACGTTGGTTCAGGAACAGGTTTTCCTTTCTTCCTCCCAAAGCTCTGTGCCCCATGTCACGCTGTAGAGATAATTTTTAATTTTATTATTAACAATATTAATATTCAAGAATAATATATATTGAACAACAACATATTCCCACCTAGATTTCGGGGGACGGGTCAGCAAAGTAAAAGCACACCAACAACAAATGTATTAAAAAGAGATAATATATTACCCAGAATTAAATGGGGTACAATGGGGTAAAAACATTAACCCCTTACCGCTGGAGCCAGTTTTGGCCTCTCTGACAGAGCCCTATTTTTGAAATCTGTCATGTGTCACTTTATGTGAGAATAACTTTTTGACACTTTAACCTATCCATGTGATTCAGAGACTGTTTTCTCGTGACACATTGTGTTTTTTAATGAAGTAAGAAATTTTGGTCCCCAAAAAATGATTGTTTATTTGTGAAAAATATCAAATTATGGTGAAAAATGTGAAAAATTTACCAATTTCAAACTTCAAAAAAATTTCTGCATGTAAGGGACAGATAGTTATTTCCAAACTCAAATAGTTTATAAACTAGCATCCACCATATGTCTGCTGTAGTTTGGCATCATTTTTTTAAATGTTTTTTTTTTTTTTACGACATTAGGGGCTTATAAATTTAGTAGTAATTTTCAAATTTTTCAAGAAAATTTTGCAATTATACATATTTTTAGGGACCAGTCCAGTTCTATCGTGTCTGTGATTGAGCTGTCTGTTAGATACCCCCCTAAATGACCTCATCTAAGAAAACTACACCCCTTAAAAGTATTCAAAACCAAATTTAGGAAGTTTTTTAACCCATTAGGTGTTTCACAGGAATTAAAGCAAAGTGGAAGTGAAATTTCAAAATTCACTTTTTTTGCAGATTTTCAATTTTTTATACATTTTTGGGACAAGAATTTACGGTAAATGTGATCAGGAAAATGCAAATTAATTATTAATTCCCCAGATTCTGCTGTTTTCAGGGGATATCCCATATGTGGCCCTAGTGCATTATTTTGCTCAACCACAAGCCCCAGAATAGGTAGGAGCACCTACTGGACTCTGGGGCCTCATTTTCATTAAAATTTTTTTAATTAGGGGCCATTTCGGGTTTTTGCGGACACCCTAAGGTTCCCAAAAACTTAATAAATACCCCTAAAAAGACCCCCATATGGAAAACTAACACCCCTTTTACGGAATATATCCAGAGGTGTATTTGGAGTATATCGACCCACAGGCGTTTCACAAATTTTTTTTGCGTTCGGCTCTGAAAATAAAAAAAAATTTTATTTTCAATAATCTGCAATTTTAGCTAAAAAATGTTTAATTTTTTACAAGGAATCTTGGAAAAAAAAAGCCCCAAAATTGGGGTTACGCAATTTCTTCCAAGTTTCGGCAATACCTTACATGTGGGTGTAAACTGCTGTTTGGGGGCGCATGGCAAGGGGTACAAGGGAGGGGGAAACGCTTTTTTGGGCTTTTGGCGCCAAGTTTTGGTGGGGCCATGTCGCATCTGCAAAGCCCCCAAAGTACTAGAACAGGTGAAACCTCCCAGAAGTTTCCCTATTTGGATTCAAAAAACCCCTCAGGGATCTCTTTCAAAAGGGTGTATTGTGCATTTTGGGCGCCCCAGGTGTTCCGTAGTTTTTTTTTTGCATTGGGCCATGGATATGGCGGGGGGAAACGCAGTTCCGCCATTGTTTTTTTGGGCTTCATTTTTACAGTATTCGCCATATGGGATTAAATGCCCGGGATAACTTTACTATGGGGGTCGGTAAAATTACAATAGATAAAATTTTATATAGTTTTTTTTTTTTATTACTTGTTAACAATAGAAGCGAGTTTTATAAAAGTTGCGTTTTTATTTGTCCTTATTTGACAGCAATAGCTTTCTTAATTTTTTGCATATGGAGCTGATTGTTGGGCTTGTTTTTTTAGGGAGATGAGTTGATGTTTTTATTGCTTATCTTTTAGGGGAGGCATGTGATGCTTTGATCACTTTTTTATTAGGTTTTTGTGAGCATTTTGTACAAAATACAGCAATCCGGGTAGTGATTTATATTTCGATTCTTGACAGCGGTCACTGTGCGGTATAAATGACATGCTAGTTTTCCTCAGCAGGTTGATACGATTACAGCGATACCACATTTGTATATTTTTTAATGTTTTACTGCTTTTCAAATAAAAACACTTATTTGAAAAGGAAAAACATGTCTTTGCATCACCGCAGTCTGAGAGCCATAACTTTTTTTTATTTTTCTGTTTATGGGCTGTATAGGGACTTTTTTTTGCGGATGAGTTGAAGTTTTTTATTGGTAAAATTTTTGAGGGGGACAAGACTTTATGGGTCGCTTTTTAAATCCCTTTTTTTTTGGAAGGCAGGGTGAAGAAATACTGCAAACCTAGCAGTGTTTTTTTTTTATTTTTTTAATAGCGTTCACCATGCATTATCCGTGACAAGTTAGTTTTTTTCTCTGTGGGTTGAGGGCGATTACGGTGATACCCAATTTATGTAGTTTTTTTTATTTGAAAGCACAATTTTTTTGAAAAAAAAAATGTTTTTATTGTGTAAAACAATATTTTGCAATCGCTATTTTTCTAATAGCCAGAACGTTTTAATTTTTCCGTATACAGAGCTGTGTAAGGACTTTTTTTTTGAGGGATGAACTGATGTTTTAATTGGTACAACTTTGGCATTTATATTAGTTTTTGATTTGCTTTTTTTTTCCATTTTATGTGCTGCAGGATGTACAAAAATTTGCAATTCTGTGAATGTTTTTTGTTTTTGTTTTTTCGGCGTTCACCGGTACGGGTTAATTTAACATGACAGATTTATAGGGTGGGTCTCGCTACGCGGCGGCGATACCAAATATGGGGGGACTTTATTTATTTTTATCTTTTTGGGGGGGATTGGCGTTTGTAAAGGGGGAAAAGGGCGGTGTTCGGTTTTTATTTTATTTTTTTGTGTTTTTGTTTTACTTTTTTTACACTTTTTTTTACTTTTTCACACTTTTTACACTTTTCCCCAGGGGGAAATTGCATGATACGATGTCAGATCCAATTATGCAATATAGGAGATCAGCATACAGCTTATAGCTGTATGCTGGTTTTCCATGGCAAAATGTCTGTCACGTGCCCACAATGCATTGTGGGGGATCGTGACGTCACCAGACAACCCGGATGCTGTCATTCAGCATCCGGGCTGCCTGGTAGGAGACTCAGTAGCGGCGCTCAGGCGCCATTTATGCGCCGTGATCACGGGCAGCAGGAGCTCCTCCTGCCGCCCCCAGCCGCGATGTCGCGACCACGATGTCGCGACATGGGGGGTTAAACCCCGTGGCGGAGGGTCCCCGGGTGGGGGGGATGGCGGAATGATTCCAGCGGTAATATACCGCCGGTTTTCCATGCCGCGATCTTGCGCGCTCGCCTGTGAGCGCGCAAAGATCCGCTTGACGTACTCCATTCGGCAATTTGCGGGAACCGCTACCCGACATTGCCGTATGAGTACGGCAAATGTCGGTAAGGGGTTAAAATCATAGACCACACAAGGTTATAAATAATAAATCAAGTACAGGTAAAAACATATATATTAACCCTAACATAAACACCTTTACAAACACACCTGGGAAAAACAAAAGTAACCGCACAGAAATTGCAAACAATTATTTTTCACAACTGTGAAACAACACAACAATAATTTCATATATGGAGATCTATTTAGTATATCTCCAATCTGGAAAAGGTTCCCCCTGGACTGTTGAGAAGATTCTAAAACACTCTTCCCCAAAAGTCCCTCCAAGAGTGCTTCCTTCAGTCATCCTTAACTCTAGATATTTTAGTCATTTTTTACTTTGATCTCAATTTTCCACCACTTAAAGCGGAAACAATCTCTCTCACTCTGATCGTTTTGGGATAATAAAACACTTCTATGATTATTGTGTGTTCATCCTGATATATATCTGTGATCAATCCTGGCGGCAATAACCTCTATGTTTATTGTGTCTATCATGTTAAGACTTTTCCCCTTGTTGGCAAATTATATCAAGTAGGACACATGCAAATGAGGTATGGGCACTCTTCATCAAATTAACTCCCTGATTGCATACTATTGCCACCTGGCTAAAATTCGTTCTAAAGGAAATAGCCTTCTGTGTATGTTTAGGCCTTTGCGATCACTCAATTGTCTTAAGGCAATACAACCCTTCTGTGTACATCTGCTTGATTTAACCACTTGCAATTAACTATTAGAACCATTTTCCAGGCCAGTCAGGGATCATATAATTCTCATCTTTACAATTGATGATACAGTATAAGTTTAATATAACACATTTCATCATAATCACATTTATAGATTATTCACATTTATGCATATCTTACAGTCCACACTGTGAGCGATAGAACTCAGACGAGTGAGCTCTCACAATCAAATTTTATGATCAAACAATAGTTTTTAAGCGTTCTCAAAAATAAAAATACAAAGTTGTGACAAAAAATAATGCTTCAGAGTCAAATCCAGTCTCTGTGATAAGAAGTCCTTTATGCTTCTGCTGTGATGAAGGGCGACGCTCTTCAATGTTTTTCTTATTGGCAGATGCCAATTAGATTTTCCAGCTTTTTCCAATTGAGTGTTACATTTTCACCAGAACTGATGGCAGTTAAATTTATGCTAATATGAAACCCTTTATAATGCCAGTGTTGCTTATGCACTTTTCAGTTGATTAATATGAAACCACTTCATGACTGACTTGAGTTTGAAATTGGTCATTTTAATCAGATATAGAGAGGGACTAGCTTTGTCTGCAATGCTGAAGGGTCCTCTCCATGAAGGAGTGAAACGAATGTTCCTTTTTCCCAAAGTCTCGACCATGGCTAAATCTCCTACATTGTATTCAAAGGGTCTCACTTTTTTATCAAAATACTTCTATATCTGCTTTTTCGATCTGACAGGCGTTGTGAAGCAAACATAAACATTTACTTGCTGGATGTTAAATTGCATATTTTCACCCAAGTTTCAGAAAGCATGCACATTGTAATATGGTAGGGTGTTAAGAGGTAAACAGGATTTGTCCCCCTGGTGTGGCATTAATCTCCCTGTCAGTCACCTGATAAGGGGCGGGACTCCAGTTGTAGAATGTGTAAGTGGACATTTGCCAATCAAAAACACAATTGGGTACATATTCTTTCCAGGCTGTGGTCTCTTCCATACAAAATCTTGTCTTCAACTGGTTTTGGATGTGCTCATTTCCCTGTTTTCAACAGCCCAGATGTTGTGGATGTAGCATTTGAAGTTCTTGCTTTACATCCAATAACCTGCTAACTGTTGAAACACCTTTCCAGAAAAGCTGAGCCTCCGATCACTGGCTACCAAAAAAGAGGCATTCCCCTTCTAAGAAAAACCAATTCCAGTATGTAAAATTTTTGCCGAACGTGAGGCATTCTGGTTTCTTAGTGGGAACTGCCTTCAATCCATTTACTAAATAATCAACAAAACCAAGCAGTAAATGTGAATATTACATTCCTGGTGTTTTTGAAGCGGGCCAATAAAGTTAAATTGAATGCTGTGACCATGGACCTTCAGGCGGGGGTGTGCTATTCTCAAAAATGCTTGGTTTGAGGAACTGGAGGGGTTTACCTGCAGACAGGGTATACATTTCGAGCTTTTCCATGATCATCTTCTTACACTGTGGGCCACCATACTGAATTCATTAACATTTGTATGTTTGCTGTTGCACTATAATGTCACGCCCACTGGGACGTGAATGAAAAATTTGAAAAACTCATCCGCATAAATCTGGGAGGCACACAACCAATGGGAAAAAAACACTATATCTGTGATACATTATATTGGATTTCACCTTGTCACACAAGGATCAATTTCAGTACGCTCTGTGCCATGTGGGGTTATAGGCATGGCGTTCAGGCAAGTTGCCATTCTCTAACTATCTCATATGGCAGATTAGGTCTTTTGCAAAGGGACAGGAAATTTTGGTGATGTGGGCTTTTGTAAGGGCAGAAATCTCTGGACACTCAGGAGGTCCCACAATTCGATTTCTTTGGACGCTTGCTTTGCACACTGATCAGCAAAGGCTATTCCTTCTGCATGACTGAACCTTTTGATGCCTCTAACTTTGTTCAGAGCACACAGGAGCAGTCGCTTTCTTGAAACAGGGTTCCACACTATAATTAATAACTGCATGCACTAAAGGTCTTGCCGTCTGTGGATTGAATCCATTGGAACGTTTAGAAGCTGGTAGCATAGTCAATGTTATTTACCACGTAGCACTGTCACTGTAAATATTGATGCCCAAATCAGAACATTCTTCCAAATTACAGTATTTACTTGGCCAAACTCTGCAGATGAGCTGAATGTACCTTACATGAGCGCATTGATATCCGATCAGGAACACAGCTGCAAATCCTGTATTGGCCTTACCTTTGTTACTGGTAAGAAGAACCGTCACAATTTATATATCTTATACAATGGCACTGAGGTATCAGAGAGAGGATTGGGTGGTAAGTAAGGGCTTGTGGGCATTTCATGTGCAGTTTCATTGGTATAGAAGTAAGAGCAGGTGAACAAAGTAGTTTGTTTGGAAAGTGAGTGTCAAGTCTCGCTGATCATCATTAAGTCCATCGTGTAATCGTGGGTGATGAAATCATCGTTTATCCTAGGTCTCAACAACAATTCAAGGAGTGTGGGAGAGCTGTGGATTGTGACTCCATGCAAGTCCTGTAATAGTACATAAATGTGCAGAGCCAGAAAGTCGCCAGTAAATCTCTTTCACATGCAGTGTATTGAATTCTACTGGGTTGGAACTCTGGACCATAGGCAATTAGGGCGGAAATCGTCCATGTAACTCCTGGCCACACAGTGGCAAGGCTTCAAATTGTAGGCAGCTACTTCGTAGGTGAAAAGTCTTTGAAGGACTGTTGTTATCGTGGCTGTGGCCTGTATGACAGCTCTTTTCAATGAATTAAGGCTGCGGTATGCGTCTCTGTCCTTCTTTGCTGATGTTCATCATCCTTCACCTCTTTTTTTAAAAGATTGCACAGCTGGACGGGCAATGTCTGCAAAATGAGGAATGAAGTCTCATCTAGGTTACGGACTAATCCCAGAAAGGACCTCATAAACAGTCCTTTGACACCGTTAGCCATCAACCTTTTGTATAATGTCACTTTATGTGGTCAGGCATTTTTCCATCAGGTGTGATATGGACACCTAGGAAAGCATTGACGTTTGCATTAACTGACCATTTCTTTGAATTTACCTTTAGTCCAGCCTTTTCCCAGTATTCCAATAATTCTTTGTGCAAGTCAAATGTTCTTCTTCTGTCTCTGGGGCAGCATAACATCATCAACATATTGCAGAATTGCTTCAGTTTGGAATATTTGGCTCACACTGCAGCCTTCTTTTTATGGAATATTGTTGGTGCGTTTGTGGAGCACTTGTGGAAGTCCGTCGCATGGCAACTGACGGTCTTTTCCAGGTGAAAGCAAGCTTGTATTGAGATTCTTCTGCAGAACAGCGATGCTCCAAATCCATTTTGCTAGTGTCGCGAGTGCTGAATATCTGCGCCTTTTGGGAGGAATTGATGGGACAGAAGGGTTGGTTCTTCTGACAACTGGTGCACAGGCGGTGTAACAGAATTCAACTTACGATAATCCCGGCAACAACCGATATGTTCCTTCTGGTTTCATGATAGGATATAAAGCAGAATTTGGTTATGGATTCACAATTCCCAATGATTCCCTGCTCTAACACTTGACTCAATTTTTTGCTGGATATAAGGTCACTGTCTTTGAAGAGGGTACTGTTTTTGAGGAGCTTGGGCTCTCCTGAAATAAACTCTCACACCTTCTTTTCCCTCAGTCTGTTTATGCTTAGCAAACACAATCTTACTCTGTGTACCTATCTTTGACACCCTTGAATCTTCATGTATAGGAATGCATACATCTCTCTATTTTTAATTGCATTATTTGATATTTTTACAGCAGGGGACTCAGAGATAACGCAATACTCTCCATTACCATGGAACCAGATCCTGTCATTTGCTGTCAACAACGACTCCAGTTGTCCCAAGAAATTCTGTCCTAACATAGAGACAGAGTCAGATAAATTCATCAGATATGCCTTCAAGTCAAAGTCCTTATTATTTTTTTTAAATATACCTTTCTTGCTTCTTTTGCCCCGCAGGGGTCCCTGAAATGTTTTGGAGGTTCAGTTTCCCCTCCTGTAGACAAAGGGGGATTTTGATTTTGACTGCGTGTAAGATTGAGATAGGGGCTCCATATCAAAAAACATTCTGTGGGGGGCCTCTTTCCACGCAAAAAATTTTTATGTCTTTTGCATCATCCCCTTTTGAACTCCAAAACAGATGATGGAGCAACGTTTTCCTAGGCTGACTGTTGGATGGGAATTGGTAATATAGTGTTGAGCGATTGCGTTGGCTATCGAGATCGATCGATGTCGATAGTCGGCCGTATCTAAGGTTTTTCGTAGTGAGCGTTGATTTTTACACCCAAACAAGGCTAGAAACGAAATTTAAAATCCACAACATCAAAAGGAACGGCACATCTTTTGGGAACACACTTAGGTTTTTAAAATCAAGAAAAAAAGTCACAGACCATTAAATATCCCCTTTTTTTGTACCAACCTACCCTTAAACCTGCATCACCCCAAAGAAAAATGCCAAAGGGGTAAGATTTAACCATCATCTTTCTTTAACTGGACATTGAATATCCCTGTCCTGGGCCACGCATGAGCCCCAAACCCGCATGACCCCCACATTTAAAAAGTGCCGAAAAAGGGTCTTCAACCACCATTTTAGTTTCCTGGCATTGACTTCCCCTGCCCGGGGGCCACGCAGACCCCCAAACCTGCATGACCCCCACATTTAAAAGTCCCCGGAAAAAAGGGTCTTCAACCCCCATTTTAGTTTCACGGACTTGACTATACCTTTGGGACAGCATGACCCAGGGCCCGGGGTTACGTAGGTCGTGAGAGCCCGGGCGGCGTGTACTATTAACACGCAGTTAAAGCCCTGAAAAGCAGAACAAAACTGTCGTGCTGAAGCGGGTTGCGGAAGGGGAACTTTGAAAAACTCCACCTTCCTCAGTACACAGTAAATCCCTGGAGGTTGCCCCTCCGTATGGTGTGGCCCAATTTTGAGTTTCATTTGGGAAATACTTGGTTAACCCCCTGTTACCCCCGGGTGCCCTTTTATTTTGGCATTCTTTTTTCATTTTACTCACTTCTGGGGGAAAGGTCTCTGACTTTGTTCTCTCTCCGTGCTCCATCCCCATTCCTCTGAAAACCTCATCTGTCAAGTTTTCCTTACCCCCCCTTGTAAAATTTCAGGGGAAATTTTTTTAACAGCTATTTTGTACATGAAAGTTTTTTATTTTTTAATTCTAGAAAACACTTTTTAAAATGGGATGGAATCCCACCGTCTTTGTTTCTTTTTTTTCATTGTATTAGATGGGTTGTCTCATACAGGGATTGATAGCTATGTTAAAGATCTTAAAATACAAGTCTTTTGCAAATTGTCCATTAACAGTGTCCACCTTTTCCTGTTTCTGACAACATCACCCTTGGCCATCTTGACAATTGTGAAGAACCAATGTCTTTAGAAAAACATTTTTTAGAATAGGACCTTTATATATGCATTACAGCAAAATCCCCCCAAAAATTTCAAAGCAAACCCTTAAACCACTTTGGACAATTGTGAAGAAAAAATGTCTGTTAGAAACAACATTTTTAGAATAGGCCTTTAGTATGTGCATTCACAGCAAAATCCCCCCAAAAATTCAAAGATGCCCAGACCTTTTTTGACAATTGTAAACAAATGTTATTAAAAACAACTTTTTTTCGAACAGGACCGTAGTATTCTGCATTTCAAAGCAAAATCCCCCCAAAAATTAAAGCATACCCTTACCTTTGGGTCAATTTTGTGAAAAACAAATTTCTGTAGAAACAACTTTTTTTTAAAATAGGACCTTTAGTACTGCATTTAAAAGAGCATGCCCCAAAAATTTTTAAAAAAATGACTTCTCACCACTGTTAAAAATTGTGGGAGAAATCCATTAGAACCCACATTCTGTTCCAAGGGACCAGTTATTGCTGTATCTCACGCTCATGCCCAAAAAATTATAAATATGACTTCTCACCCACATTAAAATTGTGGGGGGAAAAATGCCATTAGAAGCCACATTTCTTTTCCCAAAAAGGACCATAATATAGCTGTATCTCACAGCAACATGCCCCAAAAACTATGACAATGCGAAAACTTCTTAAAAAAAATGAGTAAATGGAATACAGTGTTGTCATGAAACCTTGCTGTTTTACAGTCTCCTCACACAAAACCGCAAATGAACTTTTTGGAAAGAGAAAAAAATTGCGTAAAAATGTATTTTAAAAAAAAATTTTCAAGAGGACCATTTTGTTTAAAAAGGGAATTTTAAGTAGACCCCCAACTAATCGGTGACCTCGGCAATTGGGCCACAAAATCATCGAGATCCAGCCTGATAACTGATGAAATCAAACGACCACATTATCTTGGAAAGCCGGGTGCGTTTTTCTGTAATAAATCCTCCAACTGTGTGAAAGGGCCGCTCAATATGCGCTGGTTGCTGGCAGGAAAAACACCTATGGCTGTGACCCGCTCGGCCTTCGTCCATTTTTTGGATACCCGAAGTCTATTGGGCCCGGGCACAGCAAAAACATCGGTGTTGAGAAGCAGATGTCTGACCCCTGACTTAGCTGATCCTTGTTTAGTTTTGCCCCGCATTGCATCGTTGGGGGAGGGGGTAAACAAGATTGCCAGAGGACCCCTTGGCTTCTGCCACCTTCCTGCGCTGCCGCTACGCCCACTTGGACTCTACTGCTTCACGTCATGATTTGTTCCCCCGTGCATTTGGGGGGCTGAACAACCAACAAAGTCCCCATTGATCAAACACAAGGCTCCCTTTCCTCATTTTTCTCTCATTTTGGGGGGGTGGGAAGGAAAATGCTATTTTTGTTTTGTACCGGATCCAGGGGGGGGCCCCCAGTAACTTTTTTTCATTTTTATGCCTTAAGCGAGGGTCTGTTGGGGGAAAAGGAGCATCCAAGCATCTGGAGGAGGACCTTTAATTTCCCCAAACCCTGGGGGAGGGGGACTAGCAAAACATCTCCTCATCTTCCCCCTGCCCCAAATTCCGCCAAAAACCCTTTCAAGGCAGGGGCGTCGTAACATCTGTCTAGGGAAAACCTCCTCCCCTCCTCCGCTCCTCGGGACAGCTTCAACACGGGCCCCGACTTGCCCCGAATGAGCACCTTGAAGGATGCCCACCTTGCACTACTCTGACCCCAAAACCCCTGCCTAAAAAAGACCCATAAAAAATTTTAAACTGTCGGGCCCTTGTGGATTTGATGGAGAAAGGCTCCCTTCCGCACGTGTCCTCTCCTCCCCGTGCTGGGGGGACCTGTTGTTTCAAGTTCAACGATCGTTCCAGAACTAAATCACCCCAATCTCATGCTGAAAGGGCATTGTCCGCACTGACCATTTTTGGGGGCTTTTTTTCAAAACTGGAAGGATGGTGCAGAGTCTTTCCCCCTAGCCTAGCCCGAAGCCACCGTCACCCCCCCGGGAAACCCTCCAGCTCACCCCGGGGGCTTCACAGAGATATACGGGCCTTGGGGCCATTTTTTTACTAGTCCTTTTTCGGTGGTGGATGGGCTTTTACCCCACACGATCAGACAACCGCTGAAATTTTAGATGACACGTGCTGGGCCCGGGGCAGGGGCGGCTTTTCTGGGAAAAAAAAGCCTGCTCGGCATCTGGTAATTTTGGGCCCCTACGTGGGGGGAACCCACTGTGTCCCCCAAGGGGGAAAAAGGGAAAATTTCCCAAAGGGCCCAAAAACCTTTTCCAATTTCCGACTTTTGGGTTTTTTGGGTTTGGGGGGGGTTTTTTGGGTTTTAAAGGGGTTTCTTCTGCTCCCAAAACCTTTGGGAAAACAGAAGGCTGGCTGCTAAACCCTTGGGGCCGCCTGGGGGGGAAAGGCCCGGGGGCAGGTCGACATAAACCCCGGCCGGGGGAAAAGGGGAAATTTTGGGGGTAGGAGGGGACCTTCTTTGGGGGGTTGGTTCCTTTTTTGGAGGTTTTTTTTAACCCCGGCGCGGGGGAAAAAATTTTTTTTTGAGGGCCCCGGAAAACGGGGGCTGATTTTTTCCCTGATCCCCTGGGGGCTCCGGCCTTCTGGAAGGGGGAGACATTTTTTGGGCCAGGCTTTTAGGAACGTCTTTTGGGGGGGGTGGCCCCGGGGAGGAGGTGGAACCCCCGGAAAAAAAACAGGGGGGGGTTTTTTGGGGCAAAAAGGTTTTGTTTTGGCCGCCGGTTTTTCCGGTCTGGCCCTTTTGGGTTAGGGCCCCAAAAGGTTGGGGTTTCCCCCCCCCATTTTTTTCCAACCCCCAAATAGCATTCGCCCCCGGCCAAAAAAAGTGGGGGGCCTTTTAAATTTGGTGGGTGGTTTTTAACCCACCTTTAAGGTTCTTTTTTAAAACCCCTTTTTTTCTTAATTAAAAAAAGGGGGTTTAACTTTTTCCCAAGGCGGGCATAAACATCGCTGGGGGGAATCAAGGCTTGGGTCAAAGAAGGGCCCCGGGTTTAGAGGTCCTGGACCTTTTTTAAAGGCGGAAAAAGCGAGGGGCGGGGTTTTCGGGTGACCGTGGGGTGGCGGAATCATACACGGGCTTTTTGGGGACCGCCCTCTCCCCTTTTTGGGGGCGGGACCCTATTGAAAACTCCCCCCTCGTCTTCCTCCCCGCCACTGTTGAAATGCGCTCGGCCCCAAACAAAATTTTTGCGGAAAAGACAGGAAGGAACCGCAATGTTTGGGCATCATCATCATCATCAACAACACAGGGGACTTGGTTGTCCTGACTTTCTGCATTTCCCGAAACGCGGGCTACAAACAAGGGGCACTGCAAAAGGGGTTTTCCGCGGCCCCCGGGTTTTTTTTCCGGGTTGACCGGGGTTTCCCTTTACCCCTCCCGAGGCATCATTTTAACCGGGGGTCAGAGCAACTAAAAACTTTCCCCTTTATCTTTTAACATCCCTTTTACCCCCCAAACCCCATTTTTTCATCCCAAAAAGGGCTTTAGACAAAGGATTATCCACAAGGGGGGGAAAAACCGGGTTTAAAATTTGGGCTGCTTAAAGGTTTGGGAAAGGGATTTCTTATTGGGTCTGATGACGACATTTGGGGCCGTTTAAATGGAAAGGGCGAGGAGGTAAAACTTTCTAGAAAGCAGGTTGCAAAAAAACCCACTGAAGGAAAAATTGGGCGAGTTTTGTTTTTTTTAAATTACAGGGGCCCCGACCCCCCGGGTTACAGGGCCCCCCCCCCGGGCGGGCCTTTCAACCCGACGATCCGCTGGCATGTGTTTTTGTCGCCAGCACTGGAAGGGGCACCTTCTCTCGTACCTCTACCCTTTCCCTGTGCTACCCCCCTCTTTGCTCGCTTAGCAACTGAATTTTGCTCCATGTTCAGAAATATAAAAATTTGAGAAGGTATGGAATAGTTTTGGAAAGTCTCTTATTAAAAGACGGCAAATCACAGCTATTCTCAAATCCCTCTAATCAAAACAAAATTGCCGGATTCAAATTTAACTGCAAGGTGTCTATCAACAAATCTGGACTGGGCAAAAGTCCAAAAAACACGTACCTGTTATGTTTTGGTATAATAAACGGTATTTTTTTGGCCACCTTTCAATTCACCCGTGGAATATAGAAATTGCTGCTTTAAGATTTACGTAGATGCTGCGTCAATGAACAATGTGTGGTGTGCAAAAGTCAAAAAAAAAACGTAACTGTTATGTTTTGATATAAAACGATATTTTTTTCACCTTTCAATTCACCCGTGGTGAATAGTGAATTGCTGTTTTAAGATTTACGTAGATGCTGCGTCAATGAACAATGCTGGGTGTGCAAAAGTCAAAACACGTAACTGTTATGTTTTGATAAAAATAAACGGTATTTTTTGCACCTTTCAATTCACCTGTGGTGGGAAAATAGAATTGCTGTTTTAAGATTTTTCGTAGATGCTGCGTCAATGAACAATGCGGGTGCGCAAAAGTCAAAAAAACACGTAACTGTTATGTTTTTGGGATAAAAAACGGTATTTTTGCACCTTTCAATTCACCTGTGGTGAATATAGAATTTGCTGTTTTAAGATTTACGTAGATGCTGCGTCAATGAACAATTGCTGGGTGGGGCAAAAGTCAAAAAAACACGTAACTGTTTTTGTTTTGATATAATAAACGGTATTTTTTGCACCTTTCAATTCACCTGTGGTGAATATAGAATTGCTGTTTTAAGAAATTTTAAATAATCTGCGTCATGAACAATGCTGGGTGCGCAAAAGTAAAAACACGTAACTGTTATGTTTTGGTATAATAAACGTAAATTTTTTTCACCTTTTCAATTCACTGTGGTGAATATTTGAATTGCTGTTTTAAAGATTTACGTAATTTTCTGCGTCAATGAAACAATGCTGGTTGTGCAAAAGTCAAAAAAACACGTAACTGTTATGTTTTGGTATAATAAACGATATTTTTTTGCACCTTTCAATTCACCTGTGGTGAATATAGAATTGCTGTTTTAAGATTTACGTACTGCTGCGTCAATGAACAATGCTGGGTGTGCAAAAGTCAAAAAAACACGCAACTGTTATTTTTGATATAATAAACGTTTTTTTTGCACCTTTCAATTTTACCTTGGTGAATATAGAATTGCTGTTTTAAGATTTACGTAGGATGCTGCGTCAATGAACAATGCTGGGTGCGCAAAAGTCCAAAAACACGTAACTGTTTTGTTTTGGTATAATAAACGGTATTTTTTTGCACCTTTCAATTCACCTGTGGTGAATATAGAATTGCTGTTTTAAGATTTACGTAGATGCTGCATCAATGAACAATGCTGGGTGTGCAAAAGTCAAAAAACACGTAACTGTGATGTTTTCGTACGATACACGGTATTTTTGGCAACAAACAACCTGTGCTGACTACAAGATTGCTGGATTGTAATTTAAGTGCCAGGTGGATATATCAACAGTCACAGGTGTAATGGGTAAAATTGAAAACGAACACCTATCTGAAATGTATACTGATAATAAAAGTGGAGTTTTGCAGCTAACAAAGAGACCTGCAGTTACTAGAAATGATGTGTATCCAATATAAGTTCAGGCTGCCCAATATCCAGGAAATATTTCAATAGCAAACTGTTAATAATAAAGATATTCACTACAATGTCTACACTAAGTCTTGGTGAACTTTATCCAGTGTTCTTTATAGATCGAGCTTGTCTGTGTTCGCCCGCGGGCCTCCCCCCCCCCCCCGCTCCCACCGCCGTGAATTTACAGCGGTAGATGCTGCTGTAAATTCTCTAGCTAACTACATAAAATCTTCAAATCTCTAATCTAACTAAATTGGAAGGATCACAGCTAATAGTAGAGGTTTCTCTGTGCAGAAATAGACTAATTTCGCTGAGCTGTTTGGCCACAGGCAGAGCGCAGGTCCTATCCCTATGAGACGCTGAGAGACACTGAGGCTGAAACAGGAAAAGCTGTTCTATGTAAAACGAGGTCATGTGATTTTTCCAGCCAATCGCAACTATACACATCCCTGTCATGATGTCGCACACACATCTCACCCTGCTCTATTCTGTAATCTCATTTGTTGGCCGCCAAAATTACAGGAAGCGCCGAAAAAGGCGCGATCTTAATAGATGATGCACAGATTTTAACCTTAATTATCGCATGATCTGGAAATTTCGATCACCATAAAAACCTTGCCGATTTCAACTTTGTCGATAAAAATCGCTCAACACTAGTAACGAGACTTTGAGAGCAATTATTAACATTAGATCTTGCAATATGGCCTGCAGACTGAATTGCTTTCAATTTCTCGATTTCCCTCAAGGCAATTGCCAATTGTTGCTGCAACTCTTTGACTGAGTCATCAGCTGGTATTGAAGGGGCTTTTGCTTGCCTGAAAGAACAATATTTTGAAATATGACCACCCTGGCCACACACAAAGCATTTGAAGGCTTGTCCCTTCTCTGAGGGTCCTTTATAATATTGTAAGGGCTTCTTAAATGAACTATGAACAGGCCCTTCAACTGCTGCTATTCTACCTCTAGGAGTCTTTTCTTGTTACTTCACAATTGCTTCAGCCCTTTTAAAGCAATTAATAATTTTTTATGAATGAGTTCTTCACTGCCACAGATAAACCAACCAACCTGCTTATGTCTGGTAATGTCCTGTTGATTAATGCACGTTTATATATGTCATCCCTGGACACCAGCTGGCAATGTTAATTTATAAAGCACAAATAATCTATCAGCAAAAGCTTGGGCGGGACTCCCCCTTTTTTTGGTATTTCCCCCAAAAAACAAACTTTTGATGTTCAGTTTCCTCAATACCCCAAGGGTTTTAGGACTTCATCAACTAATTTGTTTAATTTCGGGTTTTCTGTAAACACTGGGGGGTGGAGACGGGTTTCAAAGCTTTTTCCGGGCCGGGCCCACAATAATATCAAAGAATCATTTTTGGGGTTCAAAATTGCGATCCCCTTTTTTCCCAAATTGACCAATTCTAAACCCAATTTTACCTAAACCCAAAAAATCATCCAGAAAAACAATATGCCCTAATTCCTTACTCAACCCTTGTTTTTTCTGTACAGACAAAGGTTTGACACTGGGGTTTTTCAGGGGATAGTCAACCCATAGAATCAACTTGCCTTTCTGTGGTAAAGGGTTTGGGCCTTTTTTGCATTATAATCACAAAAATCCCATCATTCTCTTGCTCCCCCTTGTTCCAGACAATTTTTTTCTCATAACATAATTAACATAACTTTGGGCCTCACAAAACGGGTCTTTAGATTTCTTTCTTTCCCTTGATAAGGGCCCACCCATTTTTTTAAACCTTTTGACAAATTTCTTTTTCCCCCCCTTTCCCATTGCTCAATTTACAGTCAACAATAAAACGTTACCAACTAAACACTGATCTACCCCCAAAAGCACTGTTTACCCAATGACTAACAAAACCACAATTCCCAAACCCCCAAAAATACTAAACCAAATTATTCTGGATATAAATGTAAAAATTTTTACACAGTTATTGAAATACTTACCAGCCACCCTTTTTACCCCTCCTACCGGGCTGGGCCAAATATGTAAAAAATTATTAAATTATTATTAACAATTTTAAAATATTAAAAGAATAAAAAGAAATTGAACAACAACAATTTTCCCCAAACCCTAGATTCTCGGGGGCGGTCAGCAAAGTAAAAGCACAAAAAACCCAACAAATGAAATTAAAAAAAGAGTTTTAATATATTCCCCAAAATTTAAAAAGGGGGGTACAATGGGGAAAAAACCCATTAAAATCATAGACCACAAAAGGGTTAAAAAAATCATAAATCAAGAACAGGGAAAAAAAATAATTTTAAACCCCTTTAACATAAACCCTTTTACAAAAACACCCCCTGGGAAAAACACAGTAACCACACAGAAATTGCAAAAAAAAATTATACCCCAAAAATTGTAAAACAAACAACAAAAAAATTTTTCTTTTATGGAGTTTCTATGAGAAATATCAAACCAAATTGGAAAAGGTTCCCCCCGGGAAACTGTAAAGAGAGATTCCTAAAATATTTTCCCCAAGAGTCCCCCCAAGAGTGCTTACCTTCTTCATCAAAATTCTGGATTTTATGCTTTTTTTACTTCTGATCTAAATTTTTTCCCACCATTAAGAGGAAAAAAATCTCTCTCCTTTGATCATTTTGGGGGTAAAAAACACTTCTATGATTATTGTGAGTTCATCCTGATATATCTCCTGTGATAAATCCGGGGGCCTAAACACTACTATGTTTTTTGTTCTACCTTTTTAAGACCTTTTTCCCCTGGGGGCAAATTTTTACAGTAGACACTTTGCAAATGGGGTTGGGGCCACTTTTCATCAATTAACCCCCCTGATTGCTCCTATTAAACCGGGGCAAAATTCGGTTCAAAAGGGAAATAAGCCTTCTGTGT
The DNA here is from genome assembly GCA_025379985.1 of Phyllomedusa bahiana. Classification (NCBI taxonomy): domain Eukaryota; kingdom Metazoa; phylum Chordata; class Amphibia; order Anura; family Hylidae; genus Phyllomedusa; species Phyllomedusa bahiana. The sequence goes on from JAODAL010014265.1 coordinate 46,559, forward strand.
CATGTAAAGGCCTTTACCCACCCCAAATTTTGTCAAAAGGGGCAAAAACCCCTTTCTGTGAACATCCCTTTGATTTAACCACTTGAAAATTAACTATGGGAAAACCATTTCCAGCCATCCAGTGATATTATAAATTTTCCCTTTTAACAATTGACGATACAATAATTTTTTAATATACACTTTATAGATTATTCACATTTATGAAAACTTAAAACCCTTTTAAGTGCTTGTACCTTTTTTAAGAAATCTTTAAATCGATTGCCCCATTCTACTTACTTTATGTCAGCAGAGGCTCCAATGAATGAGAAAATCACAGTGGAAGAAAAGATTGGTGAGACCCTCCAGACCCTAAAACCAAAAAACAAAATCAATAAGCAAAGGCAAATTTTAAATAGCAACCCCTGTATTTGGGAAGGGTAAGGGCCCAGGGAAAACTTTTTGGGAACCCTGGTTTTTCCAAAAAAAATTTGGAAGCTACATTAACCCCTTTAAACGACCCTTGGCGTATGGGGTTCGTCCCGGGGGGGCCGCTAAGGGGCTTTCCCAGGGGGTTTCTCTCCGCGACCCCCCCCCCCTCCCCCCCCCTCCCCCCCCCCCCACAGCCCCCGAGTGTTAGGGGCAAAACGCCGCAAACACAAAGGCATTTAAAAAGCCCCGGGGGGTTATCCCGGGTTTCTTTTAACCCCAAAATAAACCCACCGCAGTAGAGGGCCGCCGCGTTGAAAAGAACCCCGGGATCGGGCCGCGCACCGTTTGGTTACGGTCATCGGAATTCAGGAAAAGCCAGCTCCCCCCCGCCGGGGACCGGACAGGGTGGTGGGGACCCCTGTGAAGTCCCCCGTCCCCTTACCTTTGGCTGGTTTGCCCCATTTTCCTTTCCCGCAGACGGGAAGGGGGGGAAAACCCCTTTCTTTGAAACCCCAAAATGCTTTGGGCTTATGCAATGCATTAGGTTGGTTTTTTAAAACAATCGCCCCCCTTTAGGGGCCCAAAGCACCAAAAAAAAGGGGAATTTAAAGGGTTATAGAAAAAAAAATAAAAAAAAATTTAAAGGGTTTTAAAGTAAAAAAAAAAAGTTTTAAAAAGTTAAAAACCCCACCCCTTTTCCCCTTTTTTAAAAAATAAAACCCTTTAAAATAATAAAAAAATTTAAAAACATATTTGGGTTTTCGCCGGTTTTCCGGGAAAAAAAAGGTCAAATCAAATAAAAATGAAACCCTTTAATTTTAAATCCCGGTTACGTGAAAAAACCGTAACAGAAGAAAAAAAATTTCCCCAAACCCCAAAAATTTGGGGGGGGCCCCCTTTTTTGGTCATTTTACGTAAACCCCAAAAAATTTGGAAATTTAAAAAGGGATAAAAAAAGTTGAAAGGGTTTTCCAAAGGGTTTAGCGGTAAAAAGTACACTTCACCCCGCAAAAAATGCCCCCCTCACTGACGCCCATGGGTGTTATACAAAAAAGTTTTTTGGTCGCACAAAAAATGGCGCCTTGGCCCCAAATTTCAAAAAAAAGAAAATTTTTTGGGAAATTTTTTTTACGGTCCCAAAAATAAGGGAAAACCCCTACTTTTTGGGTTTATTGACGGATACATATAAACCTGTAGAATAAGATAACTCATTAATTTTTTTTACCGAATTTTGAACGGTAAAAGCAAAACCCCTGCAAACTGGCAAAAATAAAAAAAAATTCACAATATTTTCCCCTTTGGGGAATTTTTTGGGGTTTTCCCCATTATTTCTTTAATATAGTAAATTTAACACCATTAGAAAGTAAAATCTTGTCCAACAAAAAAAAAACCCCTCATGTTTTCTATGTAGGGGGAAAAAAGTAAAAAGTTAGGGTTTTTCAGAAGGGGAGGGGGGAAAAAAAAACGAACGGGGTAAACCCAAAAAAAAAAGGGGGGGCCCTTTAAAGGGGGTTAAAAAAATTCCAGATTGGATTTTTTTTTTAAATTTTTTATATTTGATAGCTTTTATACCATTTTTCCAATTTTATTCGAAAACATTGATTGTTTTATTGTTGCATTTTATCATATACATGCAATTTAGTGGCTTGATTCTCTTATAAAATGTTGCACAATGTTCACCTCTAGTAGAAAAGTGTTATTATGTATCAGCAGTCTATATCAGTCATTGTCATCAAATCTGAATAGTGAACAGTGTATATTTTTCACCCTGTTGTGACAAATCTTTATTGGTTGTTGCTTATCCATACATACTTATTTTAATTGCTGCTGATTTGGTCTTTTTGTGTTTTAGGTAGATCAATAAATGTTAGCACTTTTAAATGGGATATTTTCTTTGTGAGTATATTTGTTTTTTTGCGGTATAAGTTGCCATTTCATTGGTACCAATTTAGGGATCATATCCCTCTTTGACCTACTTTTAATCCAAAATTTTGGTAGGTTGGATGAACAAAATTTTCACGTATCACATGACTTTATTGGTGGATGACAAGAAAATACAGGTTATACAGACAGTCACTGAAACGTCTCTTGTGGAAGGGAAGTGAATCCTTAGCACTGTGAGTGACAGTTTCCTGTCCAGTCAAGGCCAAGGACTTGAGGGTGAGAACAGGACATCGAGATGGCAGACATGGGAGCAATGGATTCCAGACCTGCAGACGTGAGGCTAGAAGCAACTGATAACCCCAACCCCAAAAGGGTAGACAAAAAGGAGCAGGGGGATTTTCCCAACCCTGAAGTGACAAAAGGAAAAGAGTATTTCCCGGGCCAGTGGGGCAAGGGCACCAGGATTAGGGGGGACTATGGACCCAGCAAGCCTAGGATGGGAAGCAGACACCAGAAAACCAGGACAATACCTCAATTAGCAGGGAAGATGAGGTCACCAGCAAACGAGGACTCAAATCCAAGGGTTGAGGGTTGGAACATAAACCCGCAGATGGGCAAAAGGGGCAAAAACCCAGCAGGGGAACAAACATAGGACAAAGGTTATTCCCGGGAAAAAGGAAAACTGGCAAAGAGCCTTAGGGGCATTGAACCTTTGAATGGCCCCCCAGATACTAGGGTCAGACAAAAAGGTAATTTGCTGAATTTATAGCTTTGCCCAGGAAGGTGATGACTACCCGCTCCCGGGAGTAAATGGTCCCCGGTTTAAAATGTTGGGTTTTTGGGTGGTAACAGCAGACAGAGCAAAGGCCAGATTCCACCACCAGAATCTAAAAGAAAGATGTTGACAAAGTGGAGGAGTTTTTTTATTAATTATTTTTTATTATTTACTCTGCAGGGGTTAAATTTTGATTTGCAGCAAAAAACCAAATTTTCTTTGTCTTTCAATGCTCGCGAGCCATAAAATTGGTAAAAGCAAATTTTTCACAAAGGGGGAAAAAATTTTTTTTTAAAAAAAATTTAAAATTTTATAATCAAAATAATATTTAAATTTTTTTTGGGGTATCCATGTTTTGATTCTTTTGTGAAAAAGCTTTAAAAAGGTTTTTTTGTTATGAGGGGGAACTAAAAGTTTTCATTAAAAATTTCTTTGGGGTTTTTTTTGACCCTTTTTTATCTTTTTTTATTTTTTTTTTTAAGGGTTTCCCTTTTGGGAAAGGGTTTAAAAACCTTTTAATCAAAGAAATACAACTATAACTTTCTAATTTTTCACTTCCTTCTTTCTTTTCTTTTGGCCCCCAAGGGGGACATTTATGACGGCTTTTTCGCCGGTTTTTGGGCTAACCCGTGGCCCCCCGGGCCCGAAACGCTGTCGGAAAGAAGGGGTGCGGGTTTTGGCAGCGTTTTGCCATTTTCAGGGTGCACACCCGCATGGGAAAGGGGGGTGCAATGGGCGCGGTTTTGGGCGCGGTGGTTTGGGGCGGGTAAGGGGGTTCCGGGGCGGGCAGCGCTTTGAAAACTTTAAGCCATGTTTTTATCGCGAGTCGGGATAGTGAGGCAATTACAGCGCTGGCAGCTCCGACAGGGGTTAAAACCTGGGGTTTATTCTGGTCTTTAAAAGCCCCCCGGGGGGGGCGAAGTGAAAGCGAGAACGGAAACTGAGAGGGGAAAAAAATAGAACAAGAAACGAAAACAGAAAAACTCAGCTCCACTCCATGCTTGGGATGGGTATATTCCCAAAAAAATCGCCTTTATAAAGGCCTAAAAAATTTTTCAGGGAAAAAGAGCTCAAAAAATTAAAAAATTTAAAAATACATAAAAAAAATCACTTTTCCAAAAAACTAGAAAAGGCGCAACAACATGAATTAGGATCTTGGAAATTGCCCGGGGAAAAAAAAGTAAATCAAATTCTGAAAGCACTTCCAAAGGTCCCGGGATAAAACCCGGGCCCAAACGAATAGGGGCGACAGTGAAACCCTTAAAAACCCATGGGAAAAAAAATTTGACCAATTTAAATTCAAAGGCGGGACAGTTAAAATACTTTAAAATTTCAAAAAAGAAACTGAATTTGGGTTTTGGGTAGCGGGGGCTTTGGGAATTTCCCGGCCAAACAGAAAAGGAGCGACAGGGGCCTATTCTAAAACCTTTTGGAGAAGTTTGACCAAACAAAAAAAAAGGCGGGGCGGTTCAAAAAAAACAGTAAAAATGCAAAAAAAGACTGGATTGGTTGAACTAGCGGGGGGTTTGGGTAAACCCAAGCCCAAAACAGAGGGGGGAGCTACTTGTCCCATTTGAGTTATTGGGGAGATCGGCGCAATGCAAACTTTGGGTCTCAGCGCCGTGGGGGCAAGGAGTAAAGATTAAAAAAAATAAAATTTTAAATTAAAGGGGTAAAATTTTTCTAAAAAGGGGCTGAAACCTTTATAAAACTTTTAAAACAGTCAAATCCCCTAACAACGCGTTTTTTCGCCCAGACCGGCAATACATAAGGGAATTTGGGGTAAAAGTTTAAATTTCCCGGGAAATACATAATTCAAAATTTTGTAAGCTCTTCTGATTAGTCGGGATAAACCAGCCAATCAGAAAAAGGGGGCCAAAAGTGGCCCATTCTAATATTGAGGGTATTGACCAATTTAGAATAGGAGCGACGGGACCCATTCTAACCTATGGAGAAATATTGACCCAAAATTTTTCAAAAAGGCGGGCAGTTCAAAATACAGTAAAAAGGCAAAAAAGAGTGACTGGTTTTTAGCTAGCGGGGGCTTGGCTATCCCGACCCAAACAGACGCGAGCTACTTTCCCCCATTGTAGTTAGGAGGTCGGGGGAAATTTTAAATTTTTCTTTCCCCAGCGCTGTGGGGCATGGGGGTATGGGTTAAAAAAAATTTCCTTTTTTTTAAATGTAAAATATTCTCTGAAAAAGAGTGATACCTTCTATAAACATAAATCAATTAAATCCCAAACAACGCATTTTCGCCGAGACCGGCGGCTAAAATCGGGAAATTGGGGTAAGAGAAATTTCCGGGAAATACAATAATTCAAAAATTTTTTAAGCTCTTCTCATTGGGTCGGCAGAAAACCGGTAAACAAAAAAGGGCGAATGGGGCCCCTTTTAAAACCCAAGGAGGAGTATTCCAAAACCCAAAAAGGAGCGACAAGGGGCCCATTTAACCCAAAGGAGAAAAAAATTTTACCAACATATTCAAAAGGTGGGGGCAGTTTTAAAATACAGTAAAAAAGGGAGAAAAGAGCTGAAATGGTTAGCTAGCGGGGCTTGGCCCATCCCAAACAAACATGAGCGCACTAAATTTCTCATAGATTTTTATGGGGAAAAAAAAATGTAGAAAGTTTGTTTGTGATTTGGCTAAATTTTAAAAAAGGCACGGTTTTTTTGGGAAAAAATGGAGAAGCCCAGCGACGTCTTTTTGGGTTTTCTAATGCAAAATTTTAATAAAACGGGACATGGCCGAAATTTTAAAAGGGTAAAAACTCCCCAAAATTTTTACCGAAATGGGAAATAAAATGATCAAAAATATGGGGGTAAAGAAAAAAAAATATTAATTCAATAAAATATGTTTAAATTTTTTTAAATTTTTTTTTAAAACCCATACTATTGATCCTTGGCTTTAAAAAAAATAAAAAATAAACATGATTTTTTGAATTAATTTTTTTTTTTCTTTTCCCCCCAAATAATTTTATATTTTATCCCCGAACGGTAAAATTCAAGGGGTTTTTAAACATTTGATTTCAGCAAGTACAGTTTTATTACAAAATTGGAATTTTGAAAAACCCCTAAAGCGTCGCTCTCCTTTTCCCCTTGGTCCAAAAAACCCCCCTCTTTTAAAATTAGCCAATCACAAACACAGATCCCTTTGGGATTTCTTTTCCCCCTAGAACCTAATTTGGGGGGGAAAAATAGCCCCTTTCGCCTGATTGGTCGGGGGAAACCAAGCCCCCCTAGCTCAACCAATCAGCTTTTTTTCTGCCTTTTTTCTGAATTTTTTAAACTGTCCCCGCCCTTTTAATATGTTTGGGCCAAATATTTCTCCATAGGTTTTGAATGGGTCCCTGCGCTCCTATTTTGGATTGGTCAATTCTCCTCCCTAGGTTTTGAAAAGGGGGGCCCCTGTTTTCCCCCTATTTTTGATTTGGGGTTTGGGTTTTTGCCGAAACCCAAAGAAAGAGCTTTAACAATTTGAAATTTCTGTATTTCCCCCGGGAATTTTTCTATATCCCCAAATTTCCCAATTGGTAGCGCCGGGGCTCGGCGCAAATTTGGGTTTTGGGAAATTTTAAATTTATTTAGGTTTTTTAGAAATTTTTAGCTCTTTTTTCAGAGAATATTTTACAAACCCAATAAAAAAAAATTTTTTTAAAAACATACTCCAATTTCCGCACCCGGGGCTGAGAGGGGTTTAGATTTCATTGCCCCAAACTCTTTCCTTTGATTACAGTGGGGCAAGTAGCTTTTCGCTCTGATTGGCCCCAGAAAAGCCTTGCCCCCACTACTCAACCAATCAGCTCTTTTCTGCCCTTTTTTAAAAAATATTTTTGAACTGGGCCCGCCTTTTTATTTTTGATTTGGGCGAAACTTCTCCATTGGGTTTTTTGGGGCACTGTCGCTCCTATTTTGTTGGTTTTTCTGCCGAACAATGAGAATTTGTTTACAGAATTTGAATTTCTGTATTTCCCGGCAATTTTTCCAAAATCCTAATTCCCGATGTAGCGCCGTTCTGGATTTTTAAATTTTTTTAAAAAGGGGGATTTTTCTAATTTAAAAATTTTTTTTTTTTTTTTTTGTAGGTTTCAGCTCTTTTTCAGAGAATGTTTTACGCCTTTAAAAAGGCGTTTTTTGATTCATACTCCATCCCGAAACGGACATCTTTAATAAATTTCTCGCTATTTTCCACCCTGTCCGAATGGGAAATACATGTTGGGCACCCTTTTTCCGCCTAAGCCCCGCCCCTCGCCTCACACATGGCGAGGGGGGTGAACTTTTCCCCGCTGAAATGGGCACCCCTCGGACGGCGATTTTAGGGCAGCGCCGCATGCGGCCTAAGTCCCCGCACTGCGCCCCACCCCCTGGTGAGGCGTGGTGGACTTTCTCCCTTTTGTATAGCGATACCTCGGCCGGCAAAATCATAGGCGCAGCGCGCACGGCCTAACCCGCATGGCCCCCCACAAATGGCGAGGCGGGGCGGAATTTACTGTTGTAGGCGGGCCCGGCCCGACATAAATGGCGCAAATTTCCCCCAAAAAACGGGCGAAAAGGTGGCCCGGTGGCGACTTCATCTGTGGCCCATTATCTCTGATCTATACACTAAACCTACTGACCGTAACAGTCTATTTCATTTTATCAGTAATCATCTACCCACTGTAAAAAAAATCATTACCACGTTCACAATTTACCAGAATCAATTGCATTGTGTAAGACCCAACTACACGTAAGATTGGCCTCAATTCTATGGCCCAACACTTTACTGACAGGGGCTATCCCCGTGACTTACTTCAATTTTCTGAGGACTATTCTCAACCAGCCCAATTTACCCCTTCTACAAAACCCCCCAGAATCCCGGTTAAACAGAAATATCATCCATTTAGCCCTAAAGTAACCAAAACTTTCCCAAAAAAACATTGGTTATTTTTTAAACACTCCTACCCTTGGGCCCCCTTGATTCCAGAATCTCCATTAAATCTTAAAAAACAGAAAAAATCTAGGTTTTATTGGTTGGGGGCCGAATTGGGACCTATAAACAGCCCCAAAGAAAAACATTCTAATACCCAACGGAAGGATACATTTCCCTGTCTATCAGTGCCCAATGATCCTCAGTTACTAAAGGCGATTTTTTTCACTCACCCCCTTACTGGTAAAAGATTCCCTATCGTGGCTTTTTTACCTAAATCAAATTTTGTATTTATTTCCAAAATTCCCTTGTGGCCTAGGCTATTCGGTAAAACCCCCCCCCAACCCCATCAAAAATGATTTCAAACAAAAAGACTACATTCGCTGTCATCAACTTTATTTCCCCTTTCCCCGGCTCACTTTAAACAATAAACATCTCCAGCACAACCCCTTTTTTCAAGTGATCGAGCAAATTCAGCTTCTAGAAGGGCGGTAACCGCCCGCAAACTTTTGGCAGAGAAAGATTTTTTGGGTCCCTATCTTTCTCACTGGGGGAAACCCCATGGACTATCCGGGAAAATGATGTTTTTTATTGAATTACTACTATTTCATATAAAGTGTGATTAATTTTGTCTTTTTATTTTATGTACTTCCAACAATGTGTTTTTAATCTTCATTTAGTCAGAGTCAGGAAAATTTGACATCAAATTTATAGGATCCTTTGTTTTTTGATAGGACATTTATGCTGTTTATACACTAAAATGGTTCCTTTTTTTTTTCAGACTGATAACCCTTTTTTTTTTCCTTTGGAAATCTACCTTCCCTTTAGGTTCAGTAATTCCCTCCCCGCCCCCCCCCCCCACCTCTATGACACTTTTCAGATGCTTTTTTCGCCTCTTGATCCCTACTCTTTCTCATTATCCCTCTATTTCTCTTATCTTCCTCTATTTTATATTCCTTTTTCATTACTTTATCCCACTTATATTTCCCCTTTATATCCATTTTTTAGATTCTTTTATTTCGCCCCTTGACCTCTCCTCTATCTCATTGTCCCTCTTCTTTCCTTCTCTCTTCCTCTATTTCATATTCTTTTTTTATTATTTTATCCCACTTATATTTCCACTTTACATCCATTCTTTTCTCTATTTCTTTCTTTCTTTTTTCATTCTATTATTCTTTGTTATTCTGGCTAATCTCTCTACACAAACCTTCTTCTTATATTCCCCATCTTCTACCTATTACACATATACTTCTCCCTCTATCTTCTTTCATTCTTTACATGAAGCTCAATTCCGCCACTCTGGCGCTTCACTGCGCATGCGCGAACTTTCCGCGCATGCCCGGTGCTACCTAGTTGCCCTTACCCTTCCTAGCTCCTTTTCTCTCTCTGCACATGCGCGATGTCCCGCTCTCCCGCGCGATCTGCTATGTAAGACGCACCCGCCGCGTCCTACTCAGCGCAGCTCCCTCTTCCTGCCTGACGTGCTCCGAGACTCCTCTCCTATGTACCTGGTTTGTTTTTCTCATTTCTTACCCTCCCTACTTATTTCTCTCATATTACCCTGCCATTTGCACCCTATATTTCTTCTCCAGTTTCCCCTACTTCCCTCACCGTGGACCAACGGATTACCTATAACCCACAGGTACCTACAGTCCACTCTTTTTCTCTACACCCCGACATATACCTCTTTTATATATATTTTATATATATTTATTTTTATCCCTGTTTCCCTTCCCCCTTTCCCTACAGATTTCCCTTATTTATCATTGGCTGCTATCGCCCTGACTTACTCCTTTCCCCCATACTACAGGTATATCTTGTCTCACAATATACATCCTTTTCTTTCTTTTTTTCACTTTTTCTTTTCATTATATATCTCCCTTTAGTTCCTCTCTTCTTTTCTCCTCCTCTCCCCTTCCTCTTTTTTCTTCTCCTTTTCATCCTTATTTTCTGTTACTTTTCTTCCACCCTCTTTCTATTTTTTTATGGTTATTATATTATATATTCACTTATGTAATGCTTCGTTCTAGATGTCATTTGATAGAGGCCTGCCAGCCGAAACGTCACATGATACAGACATCTATATCCTACTTTCCATTGCTTATTGTCTTTGAATTTTGTGCTGTAATCGGAACAATTTTGTTAATTTTTTACACATTTTATGGAGCATTTTGGCATAACATTGTTTCCCTTGTAAATAAACACCTCTTGCAATTTTGGTGTGCCGATGCATTTTTAAAATATTGGTATATTGTTCCCTGGACCTACAGAGCACCCTTTATTTCGTAGACCCCTTTATGGTGTGCATGACTTATATTTATCACACTGGTTGCTAACGCAGGGACACCAACAACTGGGCGCCGACGGCAGGAAGGGGTATCCCTATAAAGCCCGTGCCCCAAGGCCATAGGTGGAAAGGGAACGGCAATTAAGTACCAGCCCTTTAAATCGAAGAAAGCTGCTCGTGTGTGCCCCTGTTGGCCGGCCAGGATAGTGCAGGCAGAAGCAGAGACTGCCACACACCGTTGAAGGAGGAAGCAGGACGCGGCTAGGTGTGTAGCAGCGCAGCGCATGCCGGGGCTGCCCGTGCCTGGGGTTGGCCACCCGGTCCGCTGCACGGGAGGTGCCGGGGGCTGGGAGCCGCGAGTGGCTGCGGTCCGGGCTTCGGACAGCAGCGTGCGGCATTACACGATGTCATCTTGCGGCCATGTGTTGATCACCAAGCCAACGGTTCTTGATTGGTTGACTAGGTCATCCACTTCCTCCCAGATGACCTCTGACAACCCCAGCCAAGAGTCTGTGGGTTCGTCAGACACAACCCTTAGTTGGCATGGCCCGGGAGCAGGTCAGGGGCCCTCACCTGTCCTCCACCCACCTCTGTCCCGTTCGGTTCCCTCAGCCGAGAACTACTATGTTGTCTGGCCTCTGCACCCCTATACAGCAAGGACGGACTATTTGAGGACAGTCAGTAGCTATTTGGCAACAAAGAGGTGAGGCAGACATCCGCTGCTTCTTGTAGGAGGCAGTCAAGTAGTGATGTGGAGAGTGGCATGGGAGGTTATGTTGTGAGAGGTCAGGCTCTGGTCTTTGCATACCAAGACCATTGAGAAGGACAGCAGTGACGGGCACAAACTAATCGATGATGATGTAGCTGATCGCACTTGGGAGCTGGGTGAAGCAAGAGCTTCATCATCATCATCATCATCAGGAGGAGAGGACAGCAGTTTGCGCGTCAGGTAGCGGCGCAGCCAGCAAGTCGGTAGTGTGGCCGTGAGTCAGCAGTGTGGCAGCAGTGCGAAGTCGGTAGCCAGACGGCCACGAGGTAGACCATCTGCTTCGCAGGTCCAAGAAAGTTGAACAGGGGCTCACAGAGGCAGCGGCGGTAGTAGTCAGTCAGTTCGGAGCGTTGGTGGTAAAATAACCTACTCAGCGGTGTGGCAGTTTTCTGCTAAGACACCAAAGGAGCCGAACATGTGTATATATAGAATCTGTGTGCAGAAAGTGAAGCGTGGCCTGGGACCTAATATTGGCAACTAGGCCCTGCGTCAACACATGCAGCATCACCATATAGTGGCCTGGGAGAAACGTGTCTCAGATGTGGTGGTCCATCCTGCCACAGCAACAACAACAGCACCCAATGGCAAGCATGCCATTTCAGGCAGTCAATGCTCCACCACCTCTGCCAAAGGGAACTGTTTATCTTTCCCATCATACACCAGTCCAGATGCCCCTGCTCCTCGCCACTCATGGTGCCAGCAGTCGTTCGCCGAGGCGATTGCCAAGAGACAGCAGTATGTGTCCAGCCATCCTAAGGTCCAGAAGCTGACCATGCTCCTGTCCAAGTTGGTGTTACTGCAGTCTCTCCCTTTCCAAACGGTGGACTCTGCACCGTTCAGAGAACTAATGACTTGTGCCGAGCCAAAGAGGAGAGTCTCGAGCCGTTATTTCTTTTCGAAAAAGGCAGTACCAGCCCTACACAAATATGTAGAACAGAAGGTGGGCTAGTCCTTGAGCCTATCAGTGTCTTCCAAAATGCATGAAAGCGTGGACGAGTGGAGCTGTAACTATGGTCAGGGCCAGTACATGTCCTTTACGGCCCACTGGGTGAATGTGTTTCCTGCCCAGCAACACCAGCAACTTGGACAGGAGACGGCGATTTCTCCTCTACGTTGTCAAACTGCTAATTCTGCGACAATGTCCGCCTCCTCCTCCACCACCACCTCAGCCTCCACAAGTCTAAGTGCTGCTCCATGATACCACATGTGCAGGGCACAGCATTGTCACGCAGTTCTACACTTGGTTTGCCTGGGCGAACGAAGTCACACAGGGGAGGAACTGCTCCGCATGCAATGTGTGGCTTTCTCCGCAACAACTGCAAATCGGAACCATGGTGACAAACAATGGAAGAAACATTGTGTCCGCACTGCGCCGAGGAGGGCTGAGCCATGCGCCCTGCATGGCGCACATGTTCAATCTGGTTGTCAAACTGTTCCTCAAGTCTTCCACCCATCTGCAAGACATTCTAAAAATGGCCAGGAAACTTTGCATGCACTTCATCCATTCCTACAGAGTCAAGTACACCCTCCTTGAGCTGCAGCGATAGAACGGCCTCCCCCAACAGGCTGATATGCGATGTTTCCACTCGTTGGAATTCCAGCCTCCATATGTTGGACCGACTGTATGAACAGAGAAAGGCCATTAATGATTTCTTGATGATCCAAGCGGACAGGAGTACTCCTCTGTGTAATTTTGATGTCAGCCAGTGGCAGCTCATGCGTGACACCTGCCGTTTGCTCAGGCCCTTTGAGGAGGCCACGTTATTTGTCAGCGACCAGGACTATGGGATGAATAACGTCATTCCACTGCGTCCTGGAACAGATGCTGCAAAATCTGTCTGGTCAGGGGACTGGAGACATGGCAACAACATCTCTTGGCCACATGAGTCCAGTGGTGGCTGAATTGGAGGAGGAGATTGGAGCACAAGCAATGTCTGGCGAAATGAGTGGTTTTTCTACCCAGGTGACAGGAGAGGAAGAGCAGAAGCAGCCAGAGGAGGTAGAGGGAGATGAGGAAGATGAGGCAGATGACCCAGACACACCGTGGCAGTATATAGTGGAGATGAAGGCAGGGAGTCCCTCAGAGTCACTTGCGCAGATGGCCTGCTGCATGCTGATTTACCTTGCTACTGACAGCCAAATAGTCACCATCCGGCAGAGGGATGACTTCTGGCTCTCCAGCCTCTTGGATCCTCGCTACTGGTCCAAAATAGGAGCCTTTTTTTCACCTGCCGAAAGGGAGGACAAACTCAAGTACTAAAGAGATGATGCAGTTGGCCGCTGCACCCCCATCCATCCTCTGGCTGGTCTGACCGGGGGGTTCCTCATGGCACACATACCAATGCCATGGCTGCTGTGGGGGGTGGCGAAGTAGTAGCAGTACCAGCTCCATCAGCAGCAGCCTAAGTCTGGAGTCATTGATGAGCAGCTTCCTTCACCCGCCTAGTGATGAGGGTACTCACCAGCAGCAGCAGCAGTACCTGGAACAGATCCTGAACCAGCAGGTGGTGGCCTACTTGGACAGCACTCTGACACCCCTCATAGAAGATCCGCTGGACTACCGGGCAGCCAAACTGGACGTGTGGCTGCAACTTGCCGAGTTTGCACTGGAGAAGCTGTTCTGCCCGGCCAGTATTGTGGTATCAGAGCGGGTGTTCAGTTCAGCGGGGGCCATAGTTACCCCAAGGAGAACTCGCTTATCCACCCAAAATGTGGAGAGACTCAGCTTTGTCAAGATGAATCAGGCGGATATCGTCCAGGATTTCCACACACCAATGCCTCATCAGATTAGATCAGACATGACGCCTCATCAAAATTTTGAGAAATGAGTCTGGATTCTTCTGGTTATCTGCCTCAGCTACTATTCTGATGCTGCCACCCACCTGGTGTCACACATCTGCTGCCAGCTGCTCCATCTACCACCCACCATCTTTACCAGGGACTGGTATTGCCACCCACCTCCGCACTCTTCACTAGGCCATTATGTAGACTCTGTGGCCTACTTTTGTTGCTGCCACCTCCACAATTTGTCACTTGCCACTCTGTGGCCTGCTCATGTTGCTGCCAGCTTCACAATCTGTCATTTGCCACTCTATGGCCTATTGATGTTGCTTCCACCTCCTTAATCTGTCATTTGCCACTCTGTGGCCAACTGATGTTGCAGACACCTCCAAATTCTGTGATTGTGCTACTATGTGGTTTACTCATCCTGCTGCCAACTGACCACTGTCTCACTCGAACACCCTGTGGTTTCCTAATGCTGTTTCCACCCTCCACCACTCTTTGACATTGCCACTATGTTTGGTTTTTCCCTTCTTTTAATCTGTCAGAAGGAATGGAAAGGACAAACAACCAATTGTAGCCGTAAGGACAGTATGACATGGTCCTTTGTTTGCATCAGGATTGTCTGATGATTAAGTAGCCAAAAGCAGGAGTGGATACAGAACACAGAAGACATGCAAATATCCCATTTACTGGTCATCTCTGTTTTGGATCAACTCCTGTTTGTTTTTGGCTTTAGCAATACTGATGGATTATTGACTGATTGAAAGTGGACACTGACGGATCAAAGGAAGGGCAAAATGATCAGTGATGTCAACGCAAAATTACTGCCGACACCCTCTCAACTCTTTCAGGGGGGCTCTACATGTATCAGCGTTTAAGAGAACAGGTTCTGTGATAATCTGTGGAATCATCTGATGACGATGTAAAAGGAGTGCGTTCTTTGATGCTATAGTAGGATCTTGGCCCTGAGCTTGGTTCTTTCTAGCTGGCACTGACATGACCCGGTCACGCTGCGTTCCCATTTCAGTTATTTGGTCAGTTTTGCCTCCATAACTGCCCAGATAAGGGAAGTGTGAAGTGATTCTAAGAGCGGCAGCTATCATGTGTGTGTCATCCTAAAACACAGTATTGTATCAAGACCAAACCATGCTCCCTATGCATATTTGAGGATGGCACAATGTTCTACAACACCATACAGGCTCTCTGCAGCCATGAAATAACTGTTTTTTAACACAATTCACCACAAATAAATTCGGGTCGATACTATTTTTGCGGAAAATTCGGCGAATTTGGCGAACCGAATTTTTGAGAAATTCGCCCATCTCTAAAAGTAAGCTGTACGTGGTTGAAATAATTTAATTAAGAATACTTTATTGTGATAAGATGCTATATTTAAGTTCTATGGTTTATGTATTACTGTATTTGTTGTGACCACCAGTTTGTGGTATACAAGTACCCTACTTTATATATAGTATTGTCTCTGTGGTGACATCTTTCTTTCTTGCTACTTTATGACTAAAATAAATATAGATATATATATATATATATATATATATATATGTATAGATATATTATATAATTATTTTTTTTCTTAAAAAAAGGAAATCCCCATGCTTTTTTCACTCACCGCAGTATATACCCCTTCTAAGCAAAATACCCAGTGGTAAAATGTTGCTGCTGCCTGGACTATAGATGCACCAACCAATTGCTTCTGTACTACCATGGGCCCTCATGATGCTACCTGCTATGTTTTGGGGCAATTTTTAAAAGCTTTTACTACTTTTTAAACTTAATTTTTTAGTCCCCTCAGAGAACTTGACACCAGTGAGTGCAATTATTTACACATGGGTTTTCAAATCAAAAATCAGTTGAAGGTAAAATTATTCAGTGTTTATTGCAATGCAAGCATTGAGAGACAATACCAATATATAGCAAGGCATAAACCAAAATATCTACCAATTCCAACAAAGTTCCAGATTAAATAGTTCATATGTCCCCCTTCTTCTTTAATAATACAGCAGCCAATCAATGTAAAATGTGATGTAAAAAACTCTTTTCTATTCGTTAATTTAAAGCAAGCTAAAACATATGGAAATAGTCTTCATCTCTGATGTATACTGCTTGAATAGACAAAGACTCTTTCTTGTCTGTTTCTGAGAAGTTAACATATTACTCTTTTACTAAGGGCTATTCATTCAGAACATGTGCCCAGAATTCCTTTCCAATTACATATATATACCTCTAGCCATTATTTACCAACAGAGAACAGTGAACAATTAAAATGCATATAGAAATCACATAGATATATAAAATTATTAAATTATTAACCTCCCTTTTGAGCAAATATGTGAGACCTGATCCCATTTCTTTGTTTTTTTTGAGTATGTTCCTATGCAGCTAGCCTGCACAGCCAGGCTTTCTATTTACATGCTTCTTTCCTAGCCCTCCCCATGCTGGATTTTTCAAGAAAAGGGATCGCCTACACAAATAAAGCTCATCACACATATTCAGGTTGTCCATGCCCTGGGGGGACGATATTATATGCTCCCAAGTCATGGTGTCATAAAACTATTTACTTCTTTAGTTTTCTGCAACATTTACCAATGGCAAGCATTACACATTTAATATACACATTTATTATTATTATTATTATGAGCAGTACACCTTGTATAATCATCCGTAATAATCATATAAGCCACCCACCAGTGCCTCTGAACCAATTTGCTGGGTTTAACAATGAAAAGTTATGTACCCACCATGAGTCCACCTTTACTTGTTTCTTTCTCAAACAATCATCACTCATTTCTGAAATTTTATGTAAGTCTGCCTTATTTGCAAATTTTCTGCTGGGTCAATATAATGACAGCAGGCGGGGCCTATAATATGGCATACCCCATCTTCCTGTACTGTAAAATAATCCAGAACTATCTCCACATTACACAAACACCCAAAACGTCTGTTTGACACCTTCCACTCCCACCACAGGCCTAATGCTCAGGCATCGGTCACTGACCTCTGTGCTGAAGACCTGGCCATTCACTTCAAAGACAACCTCGACAGTATCTGGCAAAACATCACATCTCAATCCCCAAATAATACCCATCCTGTCCCTCCCGGCACGTCCTCTAATCTTCTCTCAGCCCTTGACCCGACATCAGAAGAAGAAGTTTCCACGCTTCTCCTGTCTGCTCGCCCCACCACATGCTCTAGTGACCCCATTCTCTCACACCTTGTCCAGTCCATTTCTCCAGCTGTCCTCTCTCACCTCACTACACTCTGTAACCTCTCTCTCTCCACTGGGATCTTTCCATCCTCCTTTAAACATGCTGTTATAACGTCCTTACTTAAAAAGCCCTTTCTGGACCCTTCCTGCGCTGCAACTACCGACCAGTCTCTAACCTGCCCTTCATCTCCAAACTCCTGGAACGCTTGGTCTACTCTCGCCCTATCCGCTATCTCTCTGCTAACTCTCTTCTTGACCCTCTGCAATCAGGTTTCCACCCTTTACTCTCCACAGAAACTGCTTGTGCTAAACTTTCAAATGATCTCAGGGTAATTACTCATTGACACTGTTGATCACCACCTCCTCCTCAACATGCTCAGTGCCATCGGTATCCAGGACACCGCGCTCTCTTGGATCTCATCCTACCTCTCTGACCGCACCATCAGTGTCTCATTTTCTGGTTCTACCTCCTCTCCTCTTCCTCTTGCTGTCGGGGTTCCTCAGGCATCTGTTCTTGGTCCTCTCCTCTTTTCACTCTACACAGCCCCATTGGACAAACAATCAGCAGGTTTGGCTTCCAGTACCATCTCTATGCTGATGACACTCAACTATACACCTCCTCCCGAGACATCACTCCTGCCCTGCTACAAAAACCCAGCGACTGTCTGTCCGCTGTCTCTGACATCATGTCCTCTCTCTATCGTAAACTAAATCTCACTAAAACGGAACTTCTAGTCATCCCACCATCTACTAACTGACCTTACCCTGCTATTTCTCTCCGTGTGTGGCACCCACATAAATTCCTAGGCAGCAGGCCCGCAGTCTTGGGGTTATACTAGATTCTGATCTGTCCTTCACCCCCTATATCCAATCCCTTGCCCGCTAATGTCACCTGCACCTCGAGAACATCTCCAGAATCCGTCCATTTCTCACTGTGGAAACAACTCAAACTCTCATTGTTGCTTTTATTCTTTCTTGTCTTGACTACTGTAACTCCCTACTTGTTGGTCTTCCTCTCTGTAAACTCTCCCCTCTCCAATCTGTCCTGAATGCAGCAGCCAGGCCTGTCTTTCTTTCCAGCCGCTATACTGATGCCTCTACCCTGTGTCAGTCTGTGCACTGGCTGCCCATTCAGGACAGAATACAACATAAACTCATCAATCTCAACCATAAGGCTCTCCACAGCGCTGCATCCCCCTACATCTCCTCCCTCATCTCTGTCTATCACCCTACCCGCTCTCTCCGCTCTGCTACTGATCTAAGATTACATACCTCACTCATCCAAACCTCCCATGCCCTTCTCCAAGATTTTGCACGTATTGCACCAGTTCTCTGGAACATGTTACCCCATGTGATCAGGCACACTCGCAACCCTCACAGTTTTAAGTGCGCTCTGAGAACTCATCTTCTTAGACAAGCCTACCAAGATCCCTAACTGTTATCCCTCCAAATTCTGTCACACATTCGTCACTTCCTGCACTTTGGCACCCACAGGCACTTATCTGTATATAGATGTATGGTTGGGATGGCAGGTTCATCCACTTTTTATGTGTACTACCCTATATTTATATTAACATGGCTGATACATTGTAAACCAAGCACCTGTCACCTTTTGTTTCACCCATGCACCCTAATAGATTGTAGGCTCTTGCGAGCAGGGCCCTCACACCTCTTGTCTCATTTGTCAGTAGCTTTTTTATAATGTAATGTCTGGTTTGTCTGTGCTTATTCCCTATATGTTGTAAAGTGCTGCGGAATATGTTGGCGCTATATAAATAAAGATTATTATTATTATTATTATGTTGGTCACTTACTAAGATGACTTGCTCTAGTTGAGTGCTGATGCGGTTCTGTAGACCCATAACGTCCCAGATCATGTCGTGTAAGTAATCTGTGGCCTCTATTAACTTATCCCAGGTCTTCATTACCATAGGATATAGAAATAAAATACTTACATTTTTATTATCTACACCCATGGAGACTAAATTTGGTTTCCCATGTTTCCTTGGCTTGTTATGTGCTGTCCTTTTATACAATGTATTCCTGGGTATCTTGTTTATGTCTACATTTTTATTTAGGACAAAAAAAGTAGATGATGACAGCCTGACTTTAAAGTATGTTCCTTCTACACCAATAGGAATCCACTTATATGCAGGGTTTCCACAGACATAATACATGTCATCTAGTAACTCTTTCAGATATGTGAATCTATGTAACAGATCTATTGCTATCATGTGCAAAGGAGCAGTCATTTTCCATTTTACTCTCCTCATATCCATTTTGAATCATGGGTATCTACTACTAAGCAAGCATCTCCTACACTAACATGATTTAGTACATTATCACAAATGGAGGCCTCACCTATTGACATTTTCAGCTCAGGGGTTCATATTGTTCCCAACTTTACTAACAGGTCTGGTACTCTTAAATTCCCACCCCTTCTGTGCTAGCACACTCACTCTGACCCTCAACTATGTGTGGTGTGAGGTTTATTTTGAAGAAGGGGAATGTGTCCAACCTGCTATGGATAAGTGTACTCCGTTGGTATTCTGTCATTGGTCGAGATTCTAAATTGAAAGTACATCATCTTTATCCAGGGGTTCAAGACCTAGTGGATAGTTCCTTCCAGGTTAATGGAATTGCTAGGTATGGCACAGTTCTAGCACTCTCTGGGGTGTGTGTACAGGCAGTATGATTTGAACCATCATTTTACTTGAACTGGACATTGAACATCCCTGTCCTGGAACGCAGCATGAGCCCCAAACCTGCATAACCCCTAGATTTAAAAAGTGCCGGAAAAAGGAGTCTTTCAACCACCATTTTAGTTTCACTGGACATTGACTATACCTGTCCTGGGCCACAGCATGAGCCCCAAACCTGCATGACCCCCAGATTAAAAAGTGCCGGGAAAAGGAGTCTTTCAACCACCATTTTAGTTGAACTGGACATTAACTATATCTGTCCTGTACCGCAGTATGACCATTAAACCTGTCTGAAACACAGATTAAAAAGTGCTGGGAAAAGGAGTCTCTCAACCACCATTTTAGTTTCACTGGACATTGACTATACCTGTCCTGGGCTACAGCATGAGCCCCAAACCTGCTTGACCCCCAGATTAAAAAGTGTCGGAAAAAGGAGTCTTTGAACCACCATTTTAGTTTCACTGGACATAGACTATCCTGTCCTGGGCCACAGCATGAGCTCCAAACCTGCATGACCCAAGATTAAAAAGTGCCGGAAAAAGGAGTCTTTCAACCACCATTTTAGTTTCATTGGACATTGACTATCCCTGTCCTGGGCCACAGCATGAGCCCCAAACCTGCTTGACCCTAGATTAAAAAGTGCCGGAAAAAGGAGTTTTTCAACCACCATTTTAGTTTCACTGGACCATTGACTATCCCTGTCCTGGGCCACAGCATGAGCCCCAAACCTCCCATGACCCCCAGAATTAAAAAGTGCCAGAAAAAGGAGTCTTTCAACCACCATTTTAGTTTCACTGGACATATACTGTCCCTGTCCAGGGTAGCGCTTGCCCCTCCGTATGAGTGCGGACCAATTGAGCTTCACTTGGAAATACTGGTGGTTAACGCTCCTGTTCCACCCAGGTGCCCTTTTTCTTGGCATTCTTTTTCTTATTTTACTCAACGTGCTGGAGGAAATTGTCTCTGTACTTTGTTCTCTGTCCGTGCTCCATACTACATGTCCTCTGAATAACCTACATCTGGTCAAGTTTTTTTTTGTACCTCCTTGTACAATTCAGAGGAATTTTTTTACCAGCTATTTTGTACATGCAAGTTTTTTAGTAGTTTAATTCTAGAAAACACAATTTTAAAATAGGATGGAATCCCACCATGTCTTTGTTACTCTTTTTTTTCGTTGTATTAAATGGGTTGTCTCAATACAGGTATTTATAGCTATGTTAAAGATCTTGCAAAAACAAGTAATTTTGCAATATGTGTCCATTAACAGTGTCCTACACTATTCCTGTTTCTGACAGCACCATCATCCTTGAGCACTCTTGACAATTGTGAAGAACAAATGTCTGTTAGAAAACACATTTTTTACAATATGACCTGTAGTCTAGCTGCATTTTTTTTCACGCAAAATGCCCCCAAAAATTCAAAACATGACAATTGTGCTGGATGCAGGTTGCATTAACCACTGAAGGACAGATTGGCGACGCTGTTCATTACTGAGAATCACAGGGCCCTGACCCAGCGATGACAGGCCTGACGGTCCTGCAACTGACGATCCGCTGGCATGCTTGTTGTCGCCAGCACTGGAAGGAGCACCTTCTCTCGTACCTCTACCTCCATGTCCTACCCCCCCTCTTTGCTCGCTTACCACCTGAATTTCGCTCCATGTTCAGAAATATAAAAATTTGAGAAGGATGGAAAAGTTTTGGAAAGTCTCTTATTAAAAGACGGCAAATCACAGCTATTCTCAAATCCCTCAAATCAAAACAAAATTGCTGGATTAAAATTTAACTGCAAAGTAGATCTATCAACAAAGCTGGCCTGCGCCAAAGTGAAAAAACACGTATCTGAAATGTATTCGGATAATAAAAGGTATTTTTTGGCACCTTTCAATTCACCTGTGGTGACTACAAAATTGCTGTATTCACATTTAAGTGCAACGTGCCTCAATGAACAAAGCTGTAGTGCACCAAAGTGAAAAAACACGTATCTGTAATGTATTCGGATAATAAAAGGTATTTTTGGCACCTATCAACCTGTGCTGACTACAAAATTGCTGGATTCTAATTTAACTGGAAGGTAGCTATATCAACAAAGCTGGAATGGGCAAAATTGAAAAAGAACACCTATCTGAAATATATCCTGTATACTGATAATAAAAGTGGAGTTTTGCACCTAACAAAGAGACCTGCAGTTACTAGAAAAGATGTGTATCCTAATATAAGTTCAGGCTGCCCAATATCCAGGAAATATTTCAATAGAAAACTGTTAATAATAAAGCTATTGCAGTGCAATGTCTACACTAAGTCTTGGTGAACTTTATCCAGTATTCTTTACAGAGCTTGTCTGTGTTCGCCCGCGGGGGGCCCCTACCCCGCTTCCCTCCGTGACTTTACAGCGGTAGATGCTCCTTTAAAATTCTCTACCTAACTACATAAAATCTTCCAATCTCTGATCTAACTAAGTTGTAAGGATCACAGCTAACAGTAGAGCTTTCTCTGTGAAGAAATAGAATAATTTCGCTGAGCTGGTTGGACACAGGTAGAGCACACATCCTACTGCTATGAGACGCTGAGAGACACTGATCATGAACAGGAAGGGCTGTTCTATGTAAAACGAGGTCATGTGATTTTTCCAGCCAATCGCAACCATACACATCCCAGTCATGACGTCGCACACACATCTCACCCTGCTATTCCTGTAAGCTGATTTGCTGGCCCCCAAAATGACAGGGAAGCGCCGAAAATGGTGCGTTCTTAATAGATGATGCACAAAATTTTAACCCCAATTATGGGATGATCTAAAAATTTCGATCACATAAAAACTGTGCCCATTTAACACTTTGTCGATAATAATCGCTCAACACTACATATGGGCCATCAGTAAGAGGTAAATAACATCCTTCATCTTGCTTTTTATCACGGGGAGAAGTAGCCCTTTTTCAGTGGCTGGCATGGACCAGTTGTTTTTTCTCTATAGTTTCACCAAGATCTCTGTTGACATCAGAATTTGGAAGAGGCTATCATAATCACATTCTCATGTGTCCAGACCACCCAGTCACCTAGCTCAAGGTTGTGGCTACTCAGGTCACTGATCGGATCTGGAATGGATTCAAAAACTTGTTTATGAACTGCTTTAAGGTGTTTATGCAGGGTCTGTACATATTCTGTCATACTGCTGTGTTGCATCTGTAAAACCTGTGGGAGTACTGAACAAGATCTTATATGGAGACCTTGGAGTTTTTTTTTCTTATGAGGTGTACAACGAACTGAGAACAAGACTAATGGGGAACACTTTGGCCATGACTTCCCTGTCTCTTCCATAGCTTTCTGTATTTTAAGTTTTAACCGTTCTACCTTTCCACTGCTCTGAGGATAGTAGGGGACATAAAAGTCCTGTTCTATGCCTAAGGCACTTTTCAGTTTCTTCATGACTTCCCCTGTGAAGTGTGTTCCTCTTTCACTCTCTATTGTTTCTTGTAGCCCAAAATGACAAGTTCCCTAATCAGCTTTTGGGCAGTTGCTTTTGCTGTTGCTTTTGGTACTACATAGGCTTCAGGCCAACCTGAAAATAGGTCTATGCAAACAAGGACACATTCAATTTGCACTCTTTGGAATAGGTTCAGAGGTCAAAGGCATATGTTTCTGGGGGGCCTTTACTACTTTACCTGTATTGTGTTTTACATATGTCATCCAGGCTTGTGAGTATCTGGCTGTGGCTGTACTGAAGCCAGGATGCAACTCAATACCTATTTACTAGGGAACACAGAGGTCATGGGCTGGTGAGTCAGTGCATGGGCTGCTTGCGTGGGATAGTGAAAGAACCGCAGTGTGTTCTCTCCGTAAAATCATATGTGTGATTTAGAATTGTAAAGTATTCTGCTGCATTCTGCTGTTTGGCCACAAGATGCCACTGTTTCCAGTTTTTGGTGTATGCAAATTAGAGACTTGTGATAACTGACATGAGACAGCAGCCATTTCGAGAGAGCAGGAGGAAAAGACACAAAGAGGTCAGCAGAGGACAGATGCTAGGTGAGGATCGACTCAGATTTCCTGCTTCGTTTGGGCCCTGAACTGTAAGCCCCCCAGAGAGAGAGAGAAGTATAACTGTGTGCAAAGCTGGAGCTGTTGGCAAAGAAAGGTCCAGGGCAGAAAGAACACCTCAGAGACTGAGAGGAGCGACTACATCTTGGATATCGGCTCCAACAGCGGGGATCTTCACCTCAGAGAAGCAACTGCCGGCCACCGAAAATGTACACCCGGGTCAAAGAATGCGTGCACACCAACGAACCTTTGGACTGTTTCCAGGCCTGTAGTTAGCCTAGTTAGGGCAGGTTTGGTTTCAGGCCATAAGTTTTTATCCAAGTACGCCCCATGATTCAGGACATTGGACGGGGCTTGCTATAGCACTGTTATTTATGTGACTGGTTTACCTGTGAGAGAATCTATATCATATGTATATATCTAGGAATAGCAGGTAGAGCTGGTTAAATTGTAAGCTGCTGTACTACACCGCGAATGTGCCTTTGAATGGCACCACACACGATTGTTCCTGTCTTAGTATGGTATTAAAAGGTAGAGGGTGTTCGGCCTTTCCGAACCCCATGGGTAGGTAAACTTATCGTGCATCCCGAGGATACATCTAAGGCGGTGCGCTGTGTAGCACAGGAAACTCGGGCACAACTTTGTACACAAGTGTTTGAGGGATTTGTTCACCATACTTTCCTAAAAAGTTCAGTAAACCATACTGTTGTTGGACTGGTGTTGGAGTCGTTCTCTTTGTCTGTGACTTCGCTGTATTACAGGAAGTCTACCTCGGTACCCGGCTTACACTTGGGCCATCATTGAGAAAGGACCCATAAGAAGCATAGCTTATTACTCACACTCCACAGGCCACCCTCATCGACTTGGGCTCCCTGTTTCTCCCACTCCCCCTTTTCAGCCTTCTGAGCTTGGGATTGAAAGGTCTTAAGGACATCAAGGGTGACGTGGTCTATTGCAAACATGTCATGTACATTCACAGGATTCTAAACCCTAGGCTTACTAGCAGTCAGTTTTGCTGCTTTGTCTGCTCTAGCATTTCCGCTTTTCCTCGGGGTTCTCAGATTTTGCGTGTGCCCTGACATTAAGTATTCCAAGCTCTGTAGTCATTAACAGGGCCTCCTTTAAGTCTCTGACACTTGCTGCATTCTTGATTTGTTTACCATTTGATCTTTGGAATGCCCAGGCTTTCCATAAGGTACTATAATAATGGGCTATTCTAAATGCATACCGCAAGTCTGTATATATTGTGACAGAGTGTCTGGACTGGTAATAGAGGGAAGGTATTTCTGCCCAAGATTCCTAAGGTCTGTCAGGTAAACAGCAGCCAGAATTAGAAGTATCAGAGATCTAAAAGATCTCTTGTTTAGGGTTTAGTAAAACCCATTTGCAAGGGCTGGTTTGCTGGAGTGGGGATAGCGAGGGTGGGTCCCACTCCACCTGGACAGGCCGGGTCTTGGGCTGTCTAATTACGCCCAGGTGTGTCCGCCTCATATAAGGCCAGAGCGGCAGACACAGTCTCTCAGCCTGGGACAGGTGAACTGCTACAAGCATGTGGGAGCATCTATGTGTGGTACAGTGATACTGCTGTTTTTGGTGACTGGTAATAGGCCAGCACTGTGTTAGGGAGGATTTTCCTGATGTTTAGTTAGAGCCGAACAGGCATAGGATTTGTTTTGTTTGTTTTCTTTTATGTACCATCTGCCAAACAATAAAGCTGGCTGCGGTCAGTTTTAAATGAACTTCTGGTGTCGTTTGGACTTCTGTGCCCGCTGAACTGCGCCCATCTACCCAGGAGACGACCACCCCGCTACCCAATCGCTTACAAGTGGTGGAGGATGCGTAAGCATTAGTTTTGGCACAGAAAAGCGAAACTGAAAATTTAAAGGGACGGAGTCCTATTTGGTTTACATCTTGAAAAATGGAGGATGTAATCAAGGCGATGTTGCATCGCAACAGGAAGCTACCCGTGTGCAGCAGGAGGCTACAAGAGTGCGGCAAAGAGGGCTGGAGGAAACAAGCCGCAGGCTGACAACGCAACTGGAGGCTACACAGGAGGAGCAGAAAAAGGACCGGGAAACCCTGAAAGTGATTGTGCAGCAACTCGCCAGTGTCGCAGGTCGGGCCCCAGGTGTTGCAGACGCTACTCAAGCCTCCATAAGAGCCAGCCACTTTCTGCAAAAGATGACAGCAGCTGATGACGTGGAAGCCTACCTGTCAACCTTTGAAAGGACCGCCGAGCAAGAGTGTTGGCCAAAGGGACAGTGGGCAGGACTTTTGGCACCCTTCCTTTCAGGAGAACCCCAAAAGGCCTATTATGACCTGGAAACCCGGGATGCTATGAACTATGACCTTCTGAAAAAGAAAATTCTAACCCGCCTTGGAGTCACGGTTTCTGTTCGCGCCCAGCAGGTGCACAACTGGGTCTACAGCATGGACAAACCTCCACGCTCTCAAATGCATGACCTTATAAACCTGACCAAGAAGTGGTTGCAGCGGAGATCCTGACAGGCCCAAAGATGATGGAATGGGTGGTGATGGACCAGTACCTGAGATCCCTCCCAGCCACCTTGCGCAAATGGGTGAGCCATGGAGACCCCAAAGACGCTGACCAGATGGTGGAGAGGTATAACGCAGCGGAGGGGCTGATGAGTCTGCCGCAGCGCCCCCTAGCCCCACAGCGGAGATCTCCAGGACTACCTGGTAAGACTGTTCTAAGGGAAGAGGGGGCTGGCAGATCGCATATGGTTGTGCGTACCCGTAGAGAGACTGACGGCCCAGACTCTAGAACCCGGCAATCCATGCCAGGGAAGTCAGGGCTCTATAAGAGACTCAGTAAGGACTTAATCAAATGCTTCCGTTGTCATATGCCAGGTCATATGGTCGCCAATTGCCCACTATATGATGATTCTATGCAATGTGATGTCTCATATATAAACCGCCGTGTATCATTATATGCTAAGCGTGCGTGTGTAGCATTTCCATACACTGGGGGTGAGACACACCTGTGTTCCATTACCGTAGGAGGTAGTGAAGTGAAGGCATTGTTATACTCAGGTAGTCTGGTGACCTTAGTAAATGCTGGAATCCCGAATACGGAAACCCGTCTAGAGAAAACTATAGGGGTGACCTGCATTCCTGGGGACAATCGCCATTACCGCACTGCTATATTGGACATCCGTACACAGTTTGGGGCCGTGAAATTTTTGGTGGGGGTAGTGCCTATGTTAATGCATGATGTCATCATGCGGCGGGACTTTCCACATTTCTGGGATTTATGGGGACATAAAATCTCTAATACCCTACCGCTCAGGGAAGCCCCAGTTGAGGAGGAATCTTTTCCCTATTCGGTCATGGCTGGGGAAGGAGAAGAAGTTGAGCCCCATGAGGAGGTGTCCCCAGAAGGTCAGAGCAGTCCAGAGACCCCTAGTGGCAGAATGCCTAGTCTTGAGGTGCGAAAGGACCAGTTTGGGGCGGAGCAATTGAAAGACCCTACCCTTGCCAGAGCTCGGGAAAACGTAAAAATGATTGACGGTAACCCGGTGGAGCCTGACACCACACTTTCACTCCCATACATGGCTGTAAAACGGGACCTGTTATATCAAGTGGTGAAAAGAGGAGAAGAGCTAGTGGAGCAACTGGTGGTCCCAAAAATTTATAGAAGGACTGTACTAGAGCTGGCTCACGGTCACCTAATGGGAGGGCATCTGGGAGTTGAAAAAACTCCCGAAAGAATCCTGCAACGGTTCTTTTGGCCGGGAATTTATAAGGAGGTGAAAGAGTATTGTGAGTCCTGCCCAGAGTGCAAGATTTCGGCCCCTAGACCCCACTATCGTAGCCCTCTGGTCCCCCTCCAAATCATTGAGGTGCCGTTCAAGAGAATATCCATGGACCTGGTGGGTCCTATTGTCAAATCTGCTCGAGGCCACCAACATATTATCGTGATCTTGGGCCATGCCACTCGATACCCGGAGGCCATACCCTTACGTAACACATCTTCCAAGGCTATTGCTAAGGAGCTGGTACAGGTGTTTAGTCGGGTGGGCTTACTGAAGGAAATACCGACGGATCAGGGTACCCCCTTTATGTCCCGGGGTAATGAAAGAACTGTGTAAGTTGTTCCAGGTGAAACAGCTACGAACCTCTGTCTACCACCCACAGACCGATGGACTGGTAGAGAGGTTTAATAAAACCCTCAATTCCATGCTAAAGAAAGTGGTGGACAAAGATGGGAAAAACTGGGACTTCCTGCTCCCCTATCTCATGTTTGCCATCCGTGAGGTCCCGCAATCCTCCACAGGGTATTCCCCATTTAAGTTACTGTATGGTCGTTACCCTAGGGGCCTTCTAGATGTGGCGAAAGAAGCCTGGGAAGAAGAAGCGACCCCCTATAGGAGTGTCATAGAGCAAGTGGAACAAATGCAGGATCGCGGCAGTAATGCCTATTGTGCGGGAACATATGGCTCAGGCTCAGGAGGCCCAACAGAGGGTATATAACCGTAGTGCCAGGTTACGTACGTTTGTACCCGGAGACCGTGTTCTGGTGCTGATCCCTACAGTCGAGAGTAAGTTCTTGGCAAAGTGGCAGGGGCCCTTTGAGGTAATAGAGCAAATAAACGAGGTGAATTACAAAATCCGTCAGCCAGGTAGGAGGAAGCCTGAGCAAGTGTACCACATTAATCTCATAAAACCATGGAAAGACCGACTATTACTTGCTGCAGACACTTCATCTGCCCCAGAGCCACTGGGCGCAGAAGAGCCCTTGTTACCCGAGGTAAAGGTAGCTGACTCCATTTCTAAGACACAAAAGGTAGAAGTACAAGGGTTCCTCTTTAAAAACAAGGGTTTTTTCTCGAACATCCCAGATCACACGTCCCTCATTCAACATAACATCATTACAGAACCAGGGGAAAGGGTTAAGCTGAGACCATACCGAATAACCGAGGCCAAGAGAGGGGTTATCTCTGAAGAAGTAAGGAAGATGCTGGAACTTGGGGTAATTGAGGGGTCCCATAGCCAGTGGTCCAGCCCCATAGTGCTGATCCCCAACCCAGACGGCAGCTGGAGATTTTGTTACAACTTTCGTAAACTAAATGCCATTTCCAAGTTCGGCGCTTACCCGATGCCACGGGTGGATGAACTTATTGACAGGCTGGGCAATGCACGGTATATAACCACTCTTGATTAAACAAAAGGGTATTGGAAAATTTCCTTAACAGACGAGGCCAAAGAAAAAATGGCCTTTGCCACACCTGATGGATTATTCCATTATGTGGTATTGCCTTTTGGGCTACATGGGGCACCGGCCACATTCCAGAGGGTTATGGATAGGATTTTGAGACCCCACAGTCAGTAGGCTGCAGCCTATCTGGATGATATAATCATCCAAAGTCCAGATTGGGAATCCCATCTTCCGCGAGTACAGGCTGTCATTAATTCTCTGTGTGAGGCAGGCTTCACAGCCAATCCAAAAAATTGCGCCATTGGCCTGGAATAGGACAAGTACCTGGGGTACAACATAGGCCATGGATTGGTAAAACCCCAAGTAAATAAAATTGAAGCCATACAGAGATGGCCTCAGCCGGTTAACAAAAAAACAAGTGCGTACCTTCCTAGGCATTACGGGCTACTATAGGAGGTTCATTCCTAATTTTGCCTCGCTGGCAGCCCCGTTGATAGACCTGACACCTCAGGCTGAAAGAGCATTTCAGACCCTTAAAGAACTACTGTGTGCTCAGTCCGTGATGATAACCCCCGATTTTAAAAAATGGTTTGTCCTTCAGACCGATACGTTGGATGTCGGACTAGGAGCGGAATTGTCCCAGGTTCGGAATGGTGAGGAACACCCGGTGCTCTATTTAAGTAGAAAACTAAATGTCCATGAAACAGAATATGCCATCGTGGAAAACGAGTGCCTAGCCATTAAATGGGCCCTAGAAGCACTCCGTTATTACCTGCTTGGCCGACAATTTGAGTTGGTTACAGATCATGCTCCACTCAAATGGATGTGTGAGAACAAGGAAAAGAATAGGAGAGTCACGAGATGGTTCTTAGCCTTGCAGGAGTATAAATTTACAGTGAAGCACCGGCCAGGGACCCAAATGAAGAATGCGGATGCCCTGTCTCGCGTACATTGTCTGATGTCCAGATGTGTTCCAGCCCCGGGTCTGAAACAGGGGGGGGGAGGATGTGTGATAGAGTGTCTGGACTGGTAATAGAGGGAAGGTATGTCTGCCCAAGATTCCTAAGGTCTGTCAGGTAAACAGCAGCCAGAATTAGAAGTATCAGAGATCTAATAGATCTCTTGTTTAGGGTTTAGTAAAACCCATTTGCAAGGGCTGGTTTGCTGGAGTGGGGATAGCGAGGGTAGGCCCCACTCCACCTGGACAAGCCGGGTCTTGGGCTGTCTAATTAGGCCCAGGTGTGTCCGCCTCATATAAGGCCAGAGCGGCAGACACAGTCTCTCAGCCTGGGACAGGTGAACTGCTACAAGCATGTGGGAGCATCTATGTGTGGTACAGTGATACTGCTGTTTTTGGTGACTGGTAATAGGCCAGCACTGTGTTAGGGAGGATTTTCCTGATGTTTAGTTAGAGCCGGACAGGCATAGGATTTGTTTTGTTTGTTTTCTTATATGTACCATCTGCCAAACAATAAAGCTGACTGCGGTCAGTTTTAAATGAACTTCTGGTGTCGTTTGGACTTCTGTGCCCGCTGAGCTGTGCCCGTCTACCCAGGAGACGACCACCTCGCTACCCAATCCCTTACAATATGTTTGCAATCTTACCTTCAGTCACTTTACATACCTCTGTGAGAGTCCTCAACTCCCCTTACTGACAAATGAGGCGGGAGTGGTACAGCGTTTATTACCTCATATTACGTGACCATGGCTTATCCAATGTGATAAGAACCGTTTCCTGGTACCTAGATCTATCAACAAAATGCTCAAAATATGGATTTGTGATTGGGAGGTCCTTCACATAGGCAAACCCTGCTGTTTCTTGTGCCTTTAGGGCCATACAATAATTTTCTTCCTTGTTCATACCATCTACTTCCTCCTCTTCCTCCCCCTTTGGGTCTAGGTTTAAGGGTAATAGACTGGCAGGGTTCAAGGTTTTACACCAGGTCAGTATAACATTTGTGGGCATCAGTAATGCACCCTAGAGGGGTAGCTGATGGGCCATAAAAATATGTTGTGGTTGCACCTTAGACAGAATACCATGAACATCATGCGCTGTGTGTATTGTAACGGGGTGATCCGGTACAATCTCTGAGGCTTTGGGTAGAAGTACTTGTACTGCAATGACTACCTGTATACATTAGAGGGCTCCTCTCACCACTGGATCTAATCTGGCTGAATATTAAGCTATTGGTCTCTGCTGTGTGCCATGTGACTGTGTAAGGACTGGCTTGGCATGACCAGCCATTTCAGTGCAGTACAGTGAGAATGGCTTCTCATAGTCAGGTGTGCCCAAAGCAGGTGCAGAGGAAATTAATGATTTAAAAGTTTGGAATTCGTTAAGTGTCTCTTCTGTCAGCGCAAATGGCTGTGTAGCCAAACACTCAGAGGCTGCATGAGCAAAATGGCTGACCGTATCCAAGGTCTGCAATATGACATCAAGCCAAGGAATGTCCTGAGCTGTGCTAGATTCCTAGGAGAGGTCAGGTCCTGTATGATTTGTAATCGGTCTCTGGTCAGGGGCCTGGCACCAGCTGACAGATAATGTCCTAAAAATGTAACTTTTGTCTGCACAAACTGTAACTTGTCTTTTAGGGCTTTACACCCATGATCAGCTAAAAATCATAAAAGAGATCTTGTAGCCTCTTCACACTCTCCCTCTGTCATTTAACAGATTAGTCATCCACACACTGTAATAATACTGTCTGTGAGTCTGGTGGTGTCCACTGTTGCAGCACCAAGGACAAGGCTGCTGTATATTGTTTTGGTTAGTTTACATGGTGCTTTCACACAGGCAGTTTCCAATTAAACTGCCTTTATTACCAGCAAGTTTTTTGCACTTATCTAAACTTTTTAGAAAGTGAGTAATCAGTTAGTTTGTAAGCCACAAGACTTCAAACACAATAATTAATCACTTACTTGAAACACCTATCTGGACAATTTTGACAACGAAAGAAGCTTGCTGGTAATAAAGGCAGTTTAATTGGAGCGCAGCTAAAACTGCACCAAAACTGTGCTGTGTGTTTAAGTGTTAAAGATATCTGTAATGCATCAAACAGAAAATGCATGAGAAAGGAGGTTGACTGATCCATTCTCTGCAGTAACCTGCTAACCCCAGAAAAGTTTAGAGAGTCCTTGGACTCATAGGGAAATAAATATTTTGAATAGCAGATATATGCTGGGAAAAGATGTTCAGGGAAAATACAGTGTCCCAAGAAGGTGACTGCTTACAAACTGGAAGATTTACAACCATTGTTCCTTCCACCTTCCATCCAGTCTATTTCACTTGTTACCTCCCCGTTGAATTGGTCTGCATGCATCTCTGTTTCCCACCACTTCTGGATAGCTCATCAACTATACACATCAATTAGGACTAGATGGCTTTAAATATAACAAAACAGACAAACATAGGACAAACAAAGAACTAACACGGACCCATCATACATTTCCACGAATAACACAAAAAGCTCCAGACGAACAAAAAAAAAAAACAAATGAAAGGAGAAAAGAAAGCAAGAACAAAACAAAAAAACACAAAATACAAATGCCACAAAAACAAAAAAAAAAAAAAAAAATAGATGGCAGTAATTAAAATCAATAGTCTGAAATGACAGGTTACTTTTTTTTCATATACAGACACTACAATCACTGTGTCTACAAAAAACGTATGCAATTTTAATAGCTATCAAACAACGTATAATAGCATTCGGCTAATTTGCCTTGCTTAAAGACTTTAATGCAATTACTTTACAAGTGTTAAAATTGCGGCTATATGTCTCAGTCCTGGAGTGATCCAAAGTAATCTTCAGAATGAAAATGTCCAAGTGCTCTTTACTAGCAGATTGGCGAGCTTGCTAGGAACAATGTTCACCTCGATGCTGTGATGGCTGTTTGGGGTGTGTGTATCCTGCTCTGTTGCGACGATTCAGGGTCTCCCCTATTCTCAAGCCATAACTGAATAAAGGTGTGTCTTATTTTTATAAATTTAGTCTGTCCAGCTTTTGGATTACTCTTGATTTCTTAATATAAAGACAAAATATACATCATTAGCTCCTAAACATATGAAGTCATAAAATACATCTAAAAATTACACTCCTCATTCAGCCATTAGGGCTGAGATGCTTCAGTCAATCGAGTGTAAAGATCCAGTAAACTTCTCGCTGCAAGTGATTTTTATTAATATGAGATTCGTCGTTCATCTATTTGTTCACAAACATGCCACTTAACGTCACGATATTATGTTTTTGCTTCATAAAAATGTCTAGTAATGAGCTTTCTCCATATTTTTACATCTTTTTTGTTGTCTTTTTTATTCTGGTGGAAACAAAACTCCCCATTTCTTTGTATCCTTCGGATGTTTGATTTAAGTTCATTACGTCTATTTTAATTTACGTGAACGTTCTGTCCGAAGCTATATTACTACACAAGGGCATTTTATGAAATAGATTATATTTTTTGAATAACATGTATGATGCCCCTAATGTCTATTCCCATGGCCCTCAATGATGCCATGATTTTAGGGCACTTATGATACATGTTTTACAGTGTTGGCTAGACAGGCAGAGGAAATGTAACCTTGTCTGAAACCAATTCCTAATCTCTGTTGTTTGTTGATTATTATTAATGAGGTGCCGCTATATTAAGTGGTTACCAATTGTTTTACTTTTCTTATATAACAAATTTTTGGAGGTATATGCCAAAATAATCTACCATTATTTTACGGATCTCTTTGCAATTTGCCACCATTTTTTAATCGTGTTTTAATCATTCTAGAAATGGCTATCAGATGTAGAATAAATAGGAGATTAATCTTTGTCTGGCCTTACTTTAATTTTTTCTTTCCTCAATTCTTGTACATTAATTTTAGCAATTCCCTCACTCAATATTTTAAGTTGTTCTCTATTATATCCTTTCTCGTGAAAAATTGTCAATATATCACATAGCATTTTTGTACTATTTATTCATCATCCGTACATATTCTCCTTATAGGATAAATTGATCTTTGGTTTGCCCTTGAAAATTTGTGGTGCATGGAAACTCTGTCTGGTACACTGGTTATTTTTTTCGATAGTTTTCATGTATAATGTTGTTTGCAAATAATTTCTAATTCTTCCTTATCTTCTACATCTAAAAATTCTATTTTCTCTATTTTTAGTAATGGTATAATTGTATTGGATGATGACAAAATGTAAAGGTATTCAAAAATTTATTAAGGGCATTCTCCGATCACATTCCACACTAAGAAGACATGGTCAACAATATCGCAGCCAAAACCGCGAACATGTGAACGGTCCTCAAAAGTGTGGAACGAACTTTTTTCTTCATATTGTTAGACATGTACAATATTAGCGAAACTAGGTGACGCTGGTGATCCCATAATAGTTCCCCCATGTTTCTGGAGTTTGTTGTCTCTACCAAATCTAAAATAATTTTTAGACAGTACGATATCTAGTATTTGACATTAGAAACGCTAAATGTTGATTACTAATGAGCTATCCTGCATAAGTTTCTCTCTGATCAGACTTGCACTTTCCCTCAATCATGTGGAATACAAGTATAAAGATTTCTTAATATCCAAAGTGCAAAGATATAGTATCATCAGAAATTTCTAGGCTTTCAAATTTTTATGAGAAAATCATGGTGTATTAAGAAATCCCGGTTGTTTTTTCACAATACTCTGTATGAAAGTTGTCAATATATAGAGATAATGCTCATGGATAGAATTTATTCCCGAGACTATCGGGCGACAAGGGGTTTAAGTAAATCCTTATGTATTTTCGGTGTAAGGTAAAGTAGTGGGGACGCTGGGATGATCACTACATCAAATTGCTAGCCATCTTATTATCTATAATACATAGTTCTAATGTTCTGTCTATAACATTCTGAATCTAGATTTTTAAAATTGTTCAGTAGGATCCATATTCTAACTTAGTATAGATCTCTTTCATCATTAAGTTGTTCATGTGATTCCTATAGGTATAAAATTTTTATTCATGATTACTCGTTCTACCACCCTTACTCCGGCACTTTTTTATAATTATGCTATCTCATTTTAGTTCTCTAATAGCAGTTTTTTCCAATTTACTAATTTTGCTATTTTCTTTTTGTGTTATCCAATTTAGCCAGTAATTTCACTATCTAACCATTTTTGAAACGTTTCCAAGGAGCTATTATCAATTTTTGCATCAAATTGGACTACTTTTTTTAATTTTGTCCTTGTTTTATTTTGTATCACCTCTAGTGCCTTCAACCAAAAATCATTTCTTAGCCTTTATTTTTCTCAGAACTTTGTGTAAATCCGTTAACAAATTAAAATTTTTGAAACATTCATGTACAGGTACAAAGTTGAGTCCCTTTTCTATCACCGCACATTGATCTTTTGTAAGGATTTTGATGATATATTGACAAGTAATTGTTTATAGTCTCTTTTCCCCAGTTTTTTTCTTTTATTTATTCCTGTGTTCTTTCCGGTTGAACTCCTGAACTTGCTCCATCTCTCCTACAAAATGGTTGTTGGGTATTTTCTCAACAGCTGATATTAATTGAAATTCATCGAATATTTTCTGAGTCAACTGGTGATTTCACTTTTCTGTAGTACTTTTCCTTGTGTTGTATCTTCTTTTGTGTCTTTCTTCTGCACCATGTATATACCCGATTCATTTGATAGTCTCTGGTATCCCGTTCAAATTTTTTTTAACTTATTTTGAAGTAACTGTGATTTTAATTTTCTCTATATTTCTTCGTTCTCTTATATGAACCCACGATCTTAATCGTCTATAGCACTTGTTTGGTGAAACTGTATATCTGTTTTTTGTATTTCTTGTTGTATATTTTTTACAGCCTATAGGTTTTTTTTTTTTTTTGCTGATGTTTAACTGTTAGCAAACATTTAGATCAGTAGAATGTTGATTGAATAAATGCTTGCCATTGTGTGATATATTTTTGGTCATCTTTCAAAAGTCATAGGAGTTAAAGTACGCGTAACCTCTCGGTATACGCTGTGCTTTAATATATTCCACCAACGTTGATGCATGTAGTGGTCAGGTTAATTTATTTTTTCTTAAATTTTCATAAATTTCTTTGAGAGGTTATCCTGGATCTCATTGCACACACCCCATTTTTAAAAACCAGCTCCCTCTGCTTCTGCAAAATATTTGTCTTTCTGAGTCAGAAGGCATACTTATTAGCCTTATTATCTGTTAAAGCAGCTATCTATGTGATGGTCATTTTGAGAATACTGAGAGTCTATACAAAAGGGAAAAAGTCATAGTCCATATAATTCAGTTTTTTGACCTCTATAGTATATAAAAATATAGACCGAATAGTGGAGTATAATCGCCAGGTGCTTTCCTTGAACAACCTCGTGCTCAATAGTCTGAATGAAGGTATACTCCCTATAAACCAGAACACTACAATCATGTGTCTACAAAACGTATGCAATTTAATAGATATCAACAAGTATATAGCATTCGGCTAACATAGCCTTGCTTAAATGACATAATGCAACTATAAAGTGATATTTGCCCAGTATATGTTCTCCAGTCTGGAGTGATCAATGTAACTTCTTAAGCACTGAAAATGTCCAAGTGCTCTTTTCTAGCAAGCTGGCTAGTGCTTGCTACGACACCGTTACCTCGTGCTGTGATGATGTTTGGGGTGTGTGCTATGCCTGCTCTGATGCGACGTTTACGGGTACCTCCCCTTTCTCAAGCATAACGAATACTAGGTGAGTCTTCTTTTTATACATTTAGTCTTGTCCAGCTTTTGGATTTACTCATGATTTCTAATATAAGACAAAATACACATTAGCTCCCCTATACATAGAAGTCATAAAAATACATTAAAATTACACTCCTCATTCAGCCCATTAGGACTGAGTGAAATCCGAGTGTAAAGATCCAGTAAAATATTCTCCGTGCAAGAGATTTTTAGCGTTATCTGAGATTTCGTCAGTTCCATATATTTGTTCAACAACCTGCCACTTAATGGTCACAGACATTATGTTTTGCTTACATAAAAATTCTAGCTAATGAGCTTTCTCAATATTTTTTAACATCTTTTTTGTTGTATCTTTTTTGTTGTCTTTTTTATCTGGTGAAAAACAAACCTCCCATTTCTCTTGTACCTTTCGGATGTTTGATTTATGTTCATTATGTCTAATTTTAAATTTTACGTGACGTTTGTCCAATATATATAATACCACAAGGGCATTTTATTAAATAGATTATATTTTTTGAATCAAATGTATGATAGACCCTAATGTCTTTCCCATGGCCCTTCATGGATGCATGATTTTAGGGCCCTTAATGATACCAGTACAGTCGTTGGCAAGACAGGCAGGGAAATGTACCTGTCTCACAATTCCTAATCATCTGTTGTTTGTTGCAGTATTATTAATGAGGTCCGCTCTAATTAGTTGGTTAACAATAGTTTTACCTTTTTTATATACAAATTTTGGAGTGTATGACAAATTAATCTACCATATTTCGGATCTCTCTTGCAAAATTCTGCCAACATTTTTTATCGTGTTTTTAATCATTCTAGAAATGGCTATCATATGTAGAAATAAATAGGAAGAGATTAT
The DNA here is from genome assembly GCA_025379985.1 of Phyllomedusa bahiana. Lineage (NCBI taxonomy): Eukaryota > Metazoa > Chordata > Amphibia > Anura > Hylidae > Phyllomedusa > Phyllomedusa bahiana. The sequence goes on from JAODAL010014265.1 coordinate 84,094, forward strand.
CTTTGTCTTGCTTCTTTTAATTTTTTCTTTCCTCCAATTCTTGTACATTCATTTTAGCAATCTCCTCACTCAATATTTTAAGTTGTTCTCTGATATATTCCTTTCTGTTGAAATTGTTCAATCAATTCACTAGCATTTTTGTAATATTCGTCATCATCCGTACATTATTCGTCTTATACGGATAAATTGACTCTTTGGTATGCCCTTGAAAAATTTTTTTTTTTTTTTTCCCCCCCCTCCCCCCAACCCCCCCCCCCCCCCCCCCCCCCCCCCCCACCCCCCAAAAATCTAATTTCTGGTGCATGTTAACTCTGTCTGGGTAACAGTGTTATTTATATCGATATAGTTTTCTGTTATAATGTTGTTTGCAAATAATTTCTATTCTTCCTTAATTTTACATTACAATATTCTATTTTCTCCTTATTTGTTTACTTAATGGTAAAATTGTATAGTATGGATGAACAAGATTAGGTATTCAAAGGAAATTATTAAGGGCTTCCTCCGTTTCATTTCCACACTAAGAAGACATCGTCCAACCATATCGCAGCCAAAACCGCGACAATGTGAACAGCTAAACACCACACGGCCCTCAAAAAGTGTGAAACGAATTTTTTCTTCAAATTTAGACATGTTAATTATTAGCTGAAACTAGGTGCGGGCTGGCGATCCCATACTAGTCCTGTTTCTGGAGGTAGTGTCTCTACCAAATCTAAAATCATTTTCTTGACAGTATGAATATCTAGTATTTGCATTAGAAACGCTAAATGTTAAATTACAAATTTGGGGGACCTGCAAAAAGTTTTCTCTGACAGTTTCCTTTCCCCTCTTTCCTGGGGGAATTTAAAAGTTTTAAAGATTTTTAATATCCAAAAGTGCAAAGAATAGTATCATCAGAAATTTTAGGCTTTCAATTTTTCTGAAAAAATTCACGGGTGTCTTTAAGACATCCGGGGTAGTTTTTTCAAAATTTCTCTGTAGAAAGTTGTAAAATATATAGGGGTTTAATGGTCAAGGATAGAATTTTTTCCCCGAGATTTTCGGGCGACAAGGGGTTTATGTAAAATTCCTTAGGGAATTTTTGGTGAAAGGAAAAAGGTAGGGGGGACTCTGGGATGATCACACATAAAAATTGCTAGCCATCTTTTTATTAAAATTTCATATTTTTCAAAAAAAAATGCTTTCGTCTATAAAATTCAATTAGTTTTTTAAAATTTTTGTTCAGTAGGTAATTTTCTAATTTTAGTAAAAGGACTCTTTCTTTTTTTAAAGTTGATTCTGTGTTTCCCTTAGAAAAAAATTTTTTAAATTCATATTACTTTTTCCCCCCCCCTTATCCGCCCTTTTTTTTAATTATGCTATCCTTTTTTAAAATTTCAATAGCAGTTTTTTCCAATTTACTAAAAATTTTCATTTTTCTTTTGATGGGGATCCCCTTTAGCCAGGGAAATTTTATACTAACCATTTGTTTAAAGTTTCCAAGGGGTTTTTTCAAATTTTTTGGGCAAAAATTTACTACTTTTTAATTTTGCTCCATGTTTTTTTTATGATCACCTCTAGTGCCCTTTTCCCCCCCAATTTCATTCTCAAACCTTAATTTTCTACAGAATTTTTTTGTAAATCCGGGAACCAAAAATTAAAAAAATTTAAACATTCCTGTACAGGTACAAAAAATTGGGGTCCCTTTTTATCAACCCCCAAAATTGATCTTTTGTAAGCGTTTTGATGGGTTTTATTGCAAATAAAAATTTTTATAGTCTCTTTCCCCTTTTTTTTTTTCTTTATTCCTGTGTTCTTTCCGGGTTGGGAAAATCTCGGAACTTTCTCCCCTTTTCTCCCAAAAAAAAGGGTTTTTGGGTATTTTTTAAAAAGCTGATCTTAAAATTTCAAATTTTTGAATATTTTCTGAGTCACTGGATGTATTTTTCACTTTCTGTATTATTTTCCCTTTTGTTGGGTTTTTTCTTTGTGTTTTTTCTCTTGCCCCCTGTATTTTACCCGATTCATTTGAAGTTTTCTGGTATTTCCCTTTTAAATTTTTTTAAAATTAAATTTTTAAGAAAATGTGATTTTAAAAATTTTTCTATTAAATTTTTTTTCATTTTTTTAAAGAACACGGAAACATACTTTTTCTTAGCACTTTTTTGTTGAAATGTATATTTTTTTTTGTATTTTTGTTGTTTTTACACTGTACAGGTATCATTTTAAAGGGCCCCAAAATCATGCATCCTTTGAGGGGCCATGGGTAGACATTAGGGGCTTTCATACATGTGTTTTAAAAAAATAATTATTTAAAAAATGCCCTTGTGGTATTATTTATATTGGACAAACGTCACGTAAAATTAAAATTAGACTTAATGAAAATAAATCAAAACATCCGGGGGAAGGGGACAAAGAAATGGGAGGTTTTTTTTCCCAACCCCGATAAAAAAAACAACAAAAAAAACAACAAAAAAGAAAGTTAAAAAATTAGGAGAAAGCTCATTAGCTAGACATTTTTTTGAAGCAAAAAATAATGTCTGCGACCTTAAGTGGCAGGTTTGTTGAACAAATATATGGAACTGACGAATCTCAGATTAATAAAAATCTCTTGCGCGAGAAGTTTACTGGATCTTTACACTCGATTCACTCAGCCCTAATGGGCTGAATGAGGAGTGTAATTTTAATGTATTTCTATGACTTCTATGTTTAGGAGCTAATGTGTATTTTGTCTTATATTAGAAATCATGAGTAATCCAAAAGCTGGACAGACTAAATGTATAAAAGAAGACACACCTTGTATTCGTTATGCTTGAGAAAGGGGAGGACCCGGAACGTCGCATCAGAGCAGCATAGCACACACCCCAAACAGCCATCACAGCAGCGAGGTGAACGTTGTCTAGCAAGCTCTGCCAGCTGCTAGTAAAGAGCACTTGGACATTTCAGTGCTGAAGATTACTTTGGATCACTCCAGGACTGGAGACATATAGCCGCAAGTTATCACTTTATAGTTGCATTATGTCTTTAAGCAAGGCTATTTAGCTGAATGCTATTGTACGTTGTTGATATCTATTAAATTGCATACGTTTTGTAGACACATGATTATAGTGTCTGTATAGGAGTATACCTTCATTCAGTAAATAATACATTTATCAGTAGCTTCAGTGTATACTCCTATTCTTTGTGACCAACATCCAAAAGCACAGGTTTACAGTGGAGGTCCTAAACTAAACCTTGAAGCACATTGTATTCTATATGTAACACATACTTTCTACTTCTTTCTGTCAAAGCAGAACAAATGTGTCCCAGTTACACAATCTGTTTTTTTGTTTAAAAGTACGAAACCTTCTGCAAATTAACACCATTTATGAAAACAGAATGTGCATTTAACAGTGGTGTAGACCTGGTGGAAAATATATTCATGTGTTATAAATGGATTTTTAATATTGAAATAAAGCCCTCTTTTGCTTTATTGCAGTTTGGCTTTAAAGTTTTGTAAAACTTTTGAATTGTCGGAATTTTTGATCGAAGGGGGATCCAAATGCTGGGACACCCAATATTGGAGAAGATGTTCTAGAGTTCAAAGAGAACTTAATAGGAATGTGTCATAAAAAGAACTATTGTTTAACGCCTGTTTTTATGTTAAACACAGTTTTAGTTATGTTACTTTTAATTTTTCAGATTCGTATTAATATCTAAAAAAAAAAAAAAAAAAAAAAAACTTCTAAAGTCCTGCAGTTTTCTCTTGGGCCACTAGGCCTAACAATAGTTTGACACTTACTGATCTGTAGAGAAAACTTTTCAGCACAGGCAGGATTACACTGAAAGGTGACACCAGTGTGTATAGATAACACAGGATCCACCATTCACAATAAGAGATGGTCACAGCTTACCCTCTCCCCCTCTCTGCATACTGACTTCTTCCTAAGTCACAAAGATTGCCTAGAAAACTCTCCTATAGAAGTAAATGGGTCTGCTCCTGTTCACAGGCTCCAATATCCATAAAAGTTGCTGTAGGCATTTTCTCA
>JAODAL010014266.1:0-88096 GCA_025379985.1 Phyllomedusa bahiana
TTTTTATTTTTAGCAGCGCTCACCATGCAGTTTTTGTGATATGTTAGTTTTACTCTGTGGGTCCATAAGATTACAGCAATACCCAATTTATATAGATTTTAATGTAGTTGCTCTTAAAAAAAAAAAGTTTTCATTGTGTAAAACAATATTTATGCACTGCTATCTTCTAGTAGCCATAACTTTTTTTTATTTTTCTCTATAAAGGACTTTTTTGTGGGATGAACTGACATTTTCATTGGCACCAGTTTGGCATTTTTGATCACTTTTTATTCTATTTTATGTGCTTACGTCGTTAACTGGGCAGGTTAAACAATTTGACAGATTTATAGGCTAGGTCGTTACGGACACGGCAATTACAAATATATGTACTTTTTTATTTTTGATCTTTTTTGGGTGATTAGTTTATTTTAATGGGACAAGTGCAGTGTATGCTTTTACTTTATTTTCATGTTTCTGCTTAACATTTTTATTTATATTTTTTAATACTTAGGGCCACATGTATGAAAACTTTCTAGGTCTAAAAATCACTTTATTGCCCATAGCAACCAATCAGAGCACCCCTTTCATTTTATATAGTGCTCTGAAAAAATTAGAAGGGCACTCTGATCGGTTGCTATGGGAAAAAAGTGAGTTTTAGACCTAGACAGTTTTCATACATGTGGCCCTTTATTTTTACATTATTTTCACTTGTCCCAACAGGGGACTTAACTTCAGTAGTCGGTAGATCGCTGTTTCATACAGGACAGTATTACATGCAGTACTTCCCTGTAAGAATGAACTTTCATCAACATGATAACTGTCAGTTGCCATGGTGGTGATGTCACAGAGAGTACTGGAAGGTCTTGTTAGACATCCAGGGCTGTCAGGTAAGCCAATGAAGCCACGATCTCAGTGCAGTGGCTTTTATTCTTCAGCGGGCGGATTGCAGGGAGTCAGCTGTAATATACAGTTGACTAACGGAGCTGGCACGTCTTATTGCGGCATATCACTCACAATTAGGACTTGCCAGTACATCCTTCTGCACAAAGGGGTTAATACTACATATGTAATCTGTAAATGGAATACGTATAGCTACAATGTATAAACTATATGTCTGCTAGAAGTTTAAAATGTACTGCAATAATAAATAAACAGATGCCCACAGCAGTTTACACATGTATTTGATACAGGATTAACAATGACTTTTTCCCTCAATCTTAAGTCCCACACTCAAGCCAAAAACACACTTTAAACAGAAAACGCACTCGCAAGCTTGCACACTCGCTCTTTCAATTCAGTTTTAAACCTTTTTTTCCACATTATCCTGCAGTGCTGTTGCAAACTACTCCTTCAGGATACATGTTGTAAAAAAATAAAAACACATTTAAAAAATTATGCCAACCTACAGTAAACATATGGTATATGCTAGTTATAAATTATATTTTGTGAAATAACAACTTGTCTTACATGCAGAGATTTTTGAACTCTGAAAATGGCAAGTTTTTCAAAATTTTCATGATATTTTTCACAAATAAACAAGGATTGTATGGACCAAACTTTATTACAGAGAAAATGTGTCTAGAGAAAACAATCTCGGTCACTTCATATGGGAATAACGTTTGATACTTTTACCTAACCATGTGATTCAGAGTTTCAGATTTCAAAAATAGGGCTTTGTCACGAAGGTCAAAACTGGCTGTGGCGGTAAAGGGTTAATGACACCTCTAATATTAGAAATGGGAGACAAAAGAGATCTGCATACAGAGAAGTTAACAGTTCTTCATTCTTACAGCACCCTCCTAACTGTGGAGAATCTACTATAGCGTCGACAACTTCTGTTGCTCCACACTGGAGACTTACACTGTCCTTTGACACACAACAGCAGATAGATGTTAAGGACTTAACCACAGATCTGATTACAATACAAAACTACAAAGTTAACTGAATAAGCTATCTGACTTAATGTAATGAAGTGTGAGCATTACCATGTGGATAAATTATGTTAAGAATCATATGGAATTTAGTTAAGAGTTGTGAATTTAAAATGAGTTGTTCAACTGCTGAAAAAAAGATTAAAAGGACCAGAATATGTTATAAAATAAAAAATGATTTTTGCTCACCTCTCCAATTCCACAGTGATCCTGTCAGGGCTGGGCAGCGCTCGGCTTGCAGGGAACAAGAGTCTGCAGCAGCTGATCACCAACACCACCCTGATAGACAGTCTGCTGGGAGCTGTGTGAGTGACAGAGGTCCAGCCACTCCTGACAGGGGCGTGTCGCACCAGCCAATGGGTGGACCCGGAGGCCGCTCCAATCAGCACAGGGGGGTTTTTCTGGGGATCACATTTAAACTCCCTGCTAGCTGAGTGATGCGCCTGCGATATTTTCCTGGCTGCCTATTCCTGTGCTATTATTTGTTGTCTGCTTACCTGTGTACCTGACCTCGGCTTGTTCTCCTGACCCCGGCTTGTTTTCTGATTTTGTACCTCGCTTCCGTTTGGCTTTTGACCCTGGTTCTGATTTGTGGCTTTGGCGTTCCCGTTTTGGTATTGACCCGGACTGTCTGACTATTCCTCCTCCTCACGGCCCCAGCACTTTAGCAGCGCAGGGACTGTCGCCCAGTTGCCGGCTGCCACCTAGGGCAGCACATCAAGTAGGCAGAGACAGTGGGCTGGGTTCCAGTCAGGGCTCACTGCACCCCCCTTGACGTGACAGATCCAGTGTAGGAGCTCAATTGTTGCCCCAGGTTTTGTTAACTAGGGGTCGGCACACATTTACCCACTTTGATCAAACTGTTGTCTCACTATTATTCCCACATAGATTAGAAACGCTAGTGAACAGGGTACTCGCACTGTGTGTTTGATCTGATCAATTATAATAGCTTTGTTATTTTGTATTGTTTGTATTGTACTTATACTCTGCATTTTAAAGTGCTGCGGAATATGCTGGCGTTCTATAAATAAAGACTATTATTATTATGGTTATTATAACTGTGGATGCCTTTTTATATTCACGGCCACTACTTTATTAGGCTGAGGCTACAAATAAACCCTCTGTCCCACTGTCACAGCAGGTGCACAAAATTAGGGGGATATTTTCCTGCAGGTCTAGCAATGTGGTGTATCTGATTATGTGTATGCAATGTCCCATCACAGGCCTCTATGTGGGGGAAACAGGGCAGAGACTCAGCCAGCACATGAACTAACACAGATTCACTATTAGTAACATCAGAACTGATCTTCCAGTGGCACAACACTTCTCCAGAGATTACAATTCTATTGAAGATTTGAAGAGTATGGTTTTAATGGGACACTTTAAGACGCAGAGGGAAGAAAGGAGTGGGAATTTAAATTAATGCAAAAATGTCAGACTAATGCAAAATAGCCTAAATATTCATGCCAGCTTTATGTCAAACTATGTGTGAACTGTGAGAGCCACAAATTATACCTGATGGCTACGAGAGAAGACGCAGAATTACTGAACCCTCGGTCACGCCTCACAAGTTTCCAGATAGTTGATTTCTTGACCTGTTGTAAATGACTTGTCTGCTTATATTGCATTTTGTTAGTTTTAAGAATTCTAAGATCCTTTGAAGGTCCATGTTTTTTTGTGTTTTAAAAAAGTCTGTAAATTTTCATTCTTGAAAAACATCAGTCTGAAGAAGGGAACAGTATTCTCGAAAGCTCACCATCAAATATACTCAGTTAGCCTGAAAAAGGTATCGCCTGATTTTTCTCTCTTCTACTTACTTTCTATGGGTAACACGGTACAAAATTCTACTACTAGCAATTTGGAAGATACCACAATGTACCGCACAAGAATGGATTTGAAAAACGGCTTATAGAAACTTGCACACTCAACAGCAACATCTTCTTCTTAACAAAAAGCAAAAAGGAAAGGGCTCATCCCAAAAGGCTTCACTCTGCATTAACCCAACCCGACACCTACAACAGCCCATATGCAAACAACTATGTATTCGAACATCTGAAAAGCTGCGCAAATACATGCTAAAAATTTCCTATAAACAACAAAGAAAAACAGGAGGAGATAAAGGCCCTAAAAACATCACTGGAGAATGACACAGAGGAGATGAAGGCCAAACTCCACACATAGTACCGGAAACTGCAGGACATGCTTATTAGTGTTGAGCGATTATTATCGACAAAGTTGAAATTGGCACGGTTTTTATGTTGATCGGAATTTTTCGATCACGCGATAATTTAGGTGAAAATCTGTGCATAATCTATTAATATCGCGCCATTTTCGGCACTTCCCGTCATTTTGGCGGCCATCAAATCAGCTTAGAGAATAGAGCAGGGTGAGCTGGGTGTGCGACGTCATGACTGGGATGTGTATGGTTGTGATTGGCTGGAAAAATCACATGACCTCGTTTTACATAGAACAGCCATTCCTGTTCAGCATCAGTGTGTGTCTGTGTATCATAAGAGCAGGACGTGCGCTCGGTCTCTCTCAATACAGCTCAGCGAAACTGTTCTCTTTGTTCACACAGAAAACTATGCTTTTAGCTGTGAACATTAGAACTTAGGTAGATTAGAGAATTTTAGTTTTTAGTTACTTAGGGTGAGAACTTTAAAGGAGCATCAAGCTCTGTACAGCCACGGGGGAGGGGCCGGGGGGTGCGGGCGAACACAGACAGACAGGCTGGAAGGCAGGCAGGCTTTTGAAAGGAGAGTGGATATTGTGCAGCCAAGACTCTGCTTTGACCCTGCATTGAAATGGGTTTTTAATAACAGTTTTTGGTGAAATATTAGCTTGTATTTTGTGCAGCCTGTACTTATTTTAGGATACAGATCTTTTCTAGTAACTGCAGGTGTAAAAACTCACCTTTTATTATCTGTACACGATTTAATTAGGTTTTGTTTCCCTTTGGCGCAGCTCAGTTTTGTTCAAAGACCCACTTTGTACTTACAATAGGATACAGAACTTTTCTAGTCACCTCAGATGTATTTATAGGTACAAAAACCACATTTTATTATCCGTACACATTTTAATTAGGTTTTGTTCACTTTGGCGCAACCCAGCTTTCAAAGACCCACTTTGTACTCACAATAGGATACAGAACTTTTCTAGTCACCGCAGGTGTATTTATAGGTGCAAAAAACACCTTTTATTATCCGTACACAATTTAATTACGTGGTTTTCACTTTGGCGCAGCCCAGCTTTGTTCAAAGACCCATTTTTTTACTTATAATAGGATACAGAACTTTTCTAGTCACCGCAGGTGTATTTATCGGTGCAAAAAACACGTTTTATTATCCGTACACAATTTAATTAGGTTTTGTTCACTTTGGCGCAGGCCATTTTTGTTAAAAGACGCATCTTGTACGGATATTACCATACATAAATTTGCTAGTACTTGGTGTTGTGTTTCATAGGTGCAAAAACCACCTATTATTAACAGTACACAATTTAATTACGTGTTTTTCACTTTGGCGCTGCCCAGTTTTGTTGAAAGACCCATCTTGTACTTACATTACCATACAGAAATTTGCTAGTAATTGCAGGTGTATTTCATAGGTACAAAACCCACCTTTTATTATCCGTATACATTTCAAATATGTTTTTTTTTTACTTTGGTGCGGCCCAGTTTTTTTCATAGAGCCACCTTGAACTTAAATTTCAATACAGAAATTTTGTAGTTACTGTTGGTGTATTTCATTGGTGCAAAAACCACCGTTTGTTATCCATATAACTTTTAAAAAGCTGTATTGCACGTGGTGAGGGCTCTAGTTTTTTTCAAATAGCCACTTGTACGACAATTCTGATAGAAAATTTTCTAGCAACTGTTTCTCGTTTGTCATTGCTGCAAAAAAAAGTAATTTCTCATCGGTGTAACTTTTGAATAGTTTTATTGCACTAGTTGAATCTTAGTTTGGGGCCCCAGATAGCGCACTTGTATGTTAGTTTTTTAAAAACTTAAATTTTCCTAGTCCTACTGGGCAGTTGTAAATCCCGGGGGACTAAAGGAAAAAACCTTTTGGGATTTTGTTTTTCGGTTCTTCCACCAGCCCGCATTTCACGGGTTTTCGCTGGGAAACATTTCGTTTTAACCTAGTTGGTTTGAGGAAATTAGAGGGATTTAAAAAATAGCGGGGTGATCGTTTTTTTGATAACGGCCCAAAATTTCGCTGGCCCCCCCTTAAAAGATCGGTAGGCGGGAAAGCACATCCCTTTGGGCCTGGCACATGTCATAAACCCTTTGTCTTTCCCTTTGGTTTTTTAAAGCGTCCCCGGGTTGGACTGCCGCTGGGGGAAGGCTCGGGGTTCTGAGTTCGAAATTCCGCGTTCGCACCCTGCTTGTCCCCCCTTTGCTGCGTTGCAGCCTCAGCTTGGCCCCCCCGTAACGTCTCTTGTGGAGTGGCAACACGCTGGAATTCCCCCCCACCCATGCTCCAGAAAATTGGGGCCCAGCAGCGAAATTTGCCATTATGCAGTACAAAGTGAAAACAGGGCCCCTGAAAAAAGCAGGGGTTTGGCGGACCTCGGGGTGTTGACCCAACGGGGAGTGGGGGGGTTTAAAAAAAGGTTTGCACCATCCTTCCCAGTTTTAAAGAACCCACCAAATGGTCGTGCGGAAAGGGCCCTTGTCAGCTTTTGAGCATTGTGGTGATTTTATTTTCTGGAACGACACTCTGAAAAAAACCCAGGTCCCCCAAAGCGACGGGGGGGGGAAAAGGGAAAAACACAGATGCGGACACGGACCCTTTTCTCTCCGTCAAAATCCACAATCCCCGGGACAGTTTCCCCAATTTTATCGGTTTCATTATGCAGGGTTCGGGGGCCCCTGGTAGTGCAAGGCCGCCCGCTCTCAGGGGGGTTAATCTAAGGAAAGTCGGGCTGTGTTGAAGCTTTTCCCGGGAAAGGAAGCGGAGGAGGGGGGGGTACTCCTGGACCCCGACGTTACCGAGCCCCACCCTTTGGGAAAAAGAGGTTGGCGCGAATTTGGGCGGAGGGGGGAAAGTTGGGGAAAGATCAGTTTGCTAGGGGCCCCCGACCCCAAGGGGTTTGGGGGAAATTTAAAGGCTCCATCTCTCACATGGTGCTTGGAGGGCTCCATTTCCTAAAACATGACCCTCACTTTTAAGGCCATAAAAATTAAAACAACGGTTACTGGGGGGCCCACCCTCCTGGACCCCCGGGGTTAAAAAACAAAATTTCAGCACTTTCCTTCCCCCCCCCCCAAAAATGAGGTAAAATGAGGAAATGGGACCTTGCTGTTTGATCCACTGGAACTTTAGGTTTCGTCGCTTGACGTTCTTCAAATGTAGGGTTTGGAACACTTTCAGTGAGAGACAGCAGTAGAGTCCCAAGACCCTTTTAGCGGCAGCGCGAGCAGGCAATTGACAAAACCCAAATGGGTGCCCTATGGCAATCTTTATTTACCCCTCCCAAAGCTGTAATGCAGGGACAAATACAAACACAGAGCCCGGGTTTAAAAGATCATGGTGAAAGGGAATCTGCTTCTCAACCCCAAATATTTTTGGATGTTTTTGGGCCCCCAATTGACTTCTGGGTATCCAAATGGATGAATGGCCGACCCTTCACTCGCCACGCCATAGAGGTTTTTTCCTGCCCGGGCAGCCAGCGTATATCTGGCTGACCTAGAAAGCTAAAGGGAAGTCTTTTAAAAACAAATCCCACCCCCGGCTTTCCCCCAAATAATGTGGTTTTTTTGGGTTTCATTAACATGAATCAGGAAATGGATCCCTATGAGGGTTGTTGGGCCCCATTTGCTGAGGTCCCCGATTAAGTTGGGTCTACTTCACATTCCTCTTCAAACAAAAATTGCCCCTCTTAAAAATTTTTTTTTTAAAATGATCATTTTTACTCCCTTTTTTTAAATTTTAGTTCCCAAAAGTTCTTTTGCTGGTTTTTGTGTGGGAGAAATGTAAAAAAACACCAAGGTTTCATGACAAAACCGGGAAATTTCCCTTTACTTACTTTTTCTTTTAAATTTTTTTGCATTTTTTCAAAGGTTTTGGGGTTTATGTTGTGTGAGATTTCAGCTATAATTTATGGTCCTTTGGAAAAAATGTGGTTCTGAGTGGCATTTCCCCTCACAATTTTTAAAAAGTGGTGGGGAAATTATTTTTATAATTTTTTGGGGGGATGTGTGTGGATACAGCTATAATCATGGTCCTTTGGAAGAAAAAGTGGCTTCTAAGTGGCATTTCTCCCTCACAATTTTTAAAAAGTGGTTGAGAAATATTTTTTTTAAATTTTTTTTGGGGCTGCTGCTTTGTAATGCAGCAAAACTACAGGGGTCCTATTATAAAAAAAAAAGGGGGGGGCTAACAGCATTTGTTCTTTAAAAATTGTCAAAGGGGGTTGGGGCAAAGGGGGATGGGTTTCTGTGAAACCCAAGGGGGGGGGGAAAAAAAAATTTAAATTAAATTTAAAAGGTAGGGAGGACATGTTAATGGAACATATTGCAAAAAAGAATTGGGTTTTGCAAGATCTTTAAAAATAGCTGGGAATCCCTTTGTGAGGCCCAAACCCATTTAATACAATTAAAAAAAAGAAAAACAAAGGGGCGTTGGGGGGGGATTCCATCCCCATTTTAAAAATGTGTTTTCTAGAATTAAACTAAAAAAAATCTTGTTTTACAAAAAAACTGGTAAAAAAAAATTTTGAATTTTTTTACAAGGGGGGGTTTCAGGAAGACTTGACCAAAATGTAGGTTACCCCGGACAGGGGAAAATTATGTCCGTTTTAACTAAAAAAGGTGGTTTAAAAAATCCTTTTCTTGGGACTTTTTAATCTGGGGTCATGCAGGTTTGGGGTCCCTGCTGGGGGCCCCGAAAAGGGATAGTTATGTCCAGTTTAAACTAAAATGGTGGTTTTAAAAAGACTCTTTTTTTCCAGCACTTTTTAATCTGGGGGCATCAGGGTTTTGGGGTTTTATGCTGTGGGGCCCAGGACAGGGTTTGTCTATTTCCCGTAAACTTTAAAAAGGTGGTTGAAAGACTCCTTTTTCCGGCACTTTTTAATCTGTGGGTCATGCCGGTTTGGGGCTCATGCTGCGTTCCAGCACAGGGATATTCAATGTCCAGTTCAAGTAAAATGATGGTTCAAATCATACTGCCTTCAGGCACTTTTTAATTTGTGGGTCATGCAGGTTTAAGGGTCAGCTGGGGTACAAGGACGGGGATAGTGAATGGTCTGTGACTTTTTTTCTGTGACTTTTAAAACCCCTAATTGTGTTGCCTAAGATGTAGCACGTATCCAGTTTACTGTTGTGGATGTTAATTCCAGCTCCTCCAGCCCTCTTTGGTTGTAAGAATGAAGGTTTTGTTCCTCTCCCATAGACTTTAATGGTCATCGGCGATAATCTACTATCGACTATCGGAAATCGTCTTGATAATTGACGATATCGACTATCGACCCAATGACGATAGTCGGCGTAATCGCTCATTACTAATGCTTATCAACAACAAAAATAAAAAGCTCCAGAGACTGAGACAAAAAGGCCCTATTACTACAACCAAAAGCACCAGGCCCCGCTCGCAGACCTGTGTTGTGAACCTTTCCTCCTATGAGCCGAACAAACACAAAGGTCAGTTTTTTTCCAAAGGGGCTTCCTTCTGCTCCTCAGCAATCACTGACCATATCAAACTGTGCAACGACAGAGGAGTTTTTCAGAAAAATAAGGATGAGGAATACTTCTATGACAAGACCTTCCATACAGCAGCGACTCTGAGAGAAAAAGCCATAAAGAACCCACCAAAAAAATCAACCTGGACCCCATGGCCTGGAATTAATGCAGCATTGATAAATACATTGACTGTTTCAGAAGCAAAGTAAAATCTGAGATCTTGGGGAAACTAAAGAAATAGGTCCATAACCTAAACCCCTGCAGGAAAGAAGGCTATCACTTACTGAAAGAAATCAGGACATAATAATAAAAAACCGCTGACAAAAAGGGGGGGCAAAAAGTCATGATGAACACCTCTGACTATATCAGGAAAGGAACAGGGAAGCTGTCCTCCCCGCCCATTACTCCCAAATTTACAGTGATCCCCGGGCCTTATGAAACCTAAAGAAAAATACAAAAAAGTTTCCAAATCGACCGAGGCAGGTAGAGGGGGCTCATCCCAGCGGATCCCAGGCCGGGGTGCTTCTACTGCTCCCCAAGATCCACAAAGATGGGAATCCTGGAGACCTATCATTTTTGGTATTGGGCACTGCAGAGAATTTTCAGGTTGGGGGAAAAATCTTAAAACCCCTGGGCAGAAATATCCTAGTTACATCGGCACCCGGATTTTTTAACAAATTTAAAAGCCCTTGGTAAATCCCGAGGGACCATTTTGGTCACCTGGATGTGAATCCTTGTATACAAAAAATACCCACATGGATGGAGTGCGCCCGTTGGGCCCCTGGGGAAACTAAACCTCCCCAAAAACCAGTTAACACGCTCATACAGTTCATACTCAGACCTATTTTAAAATTTTGGAGGCCTATATTACGCGTGGGAACTTTAAGGGGGGCCGATGGGGCCCCAGTATGCAAATCTCTTTTGGGTGAACTGGAAGGAGCGTATCTATCCCCATGCACACCAAACCCCGATGTACCCCCGTTTTATACGAGAATCCTTGTCATCTGGACTGGGGTGAGGGCCCTACTTAAATTCCTTAATTTTCTTCAAAAGTCCACCCCCCATCAACTTAAAATTTCCCATTCAGAGGCAAAATCCCCTTTTGGATACAATTTCACATCAAGTCACGGTACTACATCAATATACCCAAACCCAAGACAGAAGGGCCCCTACCCCAGAATGGGGCCTTCCCCCCTAAAACACAAAGCAATCCTTTTAAAACACCAGGCTTTTCGAACAATCGTATTTGCTCCCACAAGACAGACCTGGGGCAAGCCCACGGATTTGAGGGCGAAATTTCTCCAATTGGGATAAAAAAACCAAAAAAAGTGCGGACAATAAAATCGCCCCCAAGCCCGGCCCCACCACAAAAGAGACAGTCCTTACCAAATTTAAAAACCCAGGAAAAGGAAGAAACGAGGCCCCCGTTGAAAATAAACCACAGTGGGTCCTCGAAAGATTTCCAAAAGGAACCAAACCTGTTTAATAGGGACAACAGATCAAAAAAAAATATTCCCAGTCCCCCCCTTCTTTCCTTTCGGCAACACAAAACCTCGGGTATTATTGTCCGGAGTGCCTGAAGCCCCAAAAAAAAATGGCACCCCCACCCTGCCTTTCAGAACAGGTTCCCAAGGGCCTGCAAAGGGACATTTCCCCGGGCCCCCCCGACAGTGTTTCCTTTCCCACTGTTTAAGGGGGGGTGGGACAAAATTTGAAAGGGGGCATTGGTTTTCCTTTCAAAAGGTCTAGAATGTGGTGTATCTGAAAATTTGGGGTTGCAATGTCCCCTCACAGGCCTTTTTATGGGGGGAAAAGGGCCGGAAATCAGCCAGCGCCCTGAACTCCACAAAATTCATAAATTTGTAACAGCCGAAATGATCTTTTTCCCGGGGGACAAACACTTCTCACGGGGATGACCCTTTCTTTTAAAGATTTGGGAAAATTATTTGGGTTTTTAAAGGGACCTTTAAGGGCGCGAGGGGGGAGAAAGGAGTGGGAAAATTTTAAAATTTAAAGCAAAAAAAGTCAGACTAATGCAAAATAGGGAAAAAATTCATGCCAAAACCTTTTTTGTCAAAAAATATGTGGGGAACTGTGGAAACCCCAAAATTTCATAGTAGGGGTTTACTTAGTTAAAATAAGGAAGATCCCAAGGGCAAAAAAAGAAAAAAGCGCAAAATCGGGTCCTCTGGAGTGATGCACTAAAATAAGGCAATAAAATTCCCAAATTTTCACCTTTTTCCGCTGTCCAAAAATCACGGTTTCAGGGGCGCTTTTTAAACTTGATTTATTGTCCGGGTGTGCTGGAAGAGCAGCTCTGGTCCCCCAAATCCCCGGGCCCTAGGGGTTCCCCGAAGACGCCCCCCCCCGGGGAGATTGGGAGGAGATGCGGGTTTTCACCCCCGGAAAAGGAGCTTACCCAAAATTTTAGATTTAAAGGGAGTAAAAATAGAATTTGAGGCTTAAAAGAAAACAAGAGCGTATTTGGCTCCGTAAAAAGTTATTAGGAAAGATTTCTATTCACTACATCTAACGCGTTTCGCGGACGCAATCCGTTTCATCAGACATGCTGTATGAATTTCCCGCTACGGTTTAAATACACTGACATAATGAAAACGAGGTTACAATTACAAACACAACAAACAATACTATTTATTCATAAAAATCCTAGCCTATGTTACAAATATAACTATGTTACTAATTTTTTTCTGAATTTAAAAAAATTTTATATTATAAAACAATATTAAGAATATATGGAAGATAAAAAAATTATAAAAAAAAAATTTAAAAAATTTATTTATTTTTTTAAAGTATTTTTTAAAAAATCCCAAAACTATGAAGATTGGGGCAATGTTAAATATGCATCTTGGATTTCATTTTTTTCCGTGAGGTTTTAAAAATTTCTGGGTTTTTTAGATCCATATATTTTTCATACTAACATTTTTGCGCGACTTGTATTTTTGGGGAAAAATGCTTTATTGGGGTGAAAGTTAAGAGAGTGTTCCCCTTTCTATTTGTATTTCCCCAAAATTGCCCCTGGAGAATTTTTATAAAAGTCTGCCGTGCCTGATATCGTAACGATGATGAACAAGTCTTCTTGAAAGCTTTGTGGACGTTTTGCCTACATATTGTATATTACAGTTACCAAAGGGAAAACAGATAGTTCATAAATTTACTGGCAAAAAGTTAAGCGTTTTTTATTTTTTTAAAAACTACCAACCCGTGGCAAGGGAGAGGTTGAAATGGGTTTCTAATTGAAAATTACTTTTCAAATTTTCATTTTGGCATTTTTAACATGGGAAAAGAACCATTATTTTTGTCATTGTTTTTCTGGAGATTTTTTTGTTGTGTCGCAGCATGTTGTTTTAGTTTGGAAGGTGCTAGAATGCTTTTTAAAGTTTTAGCTTTCCGATAGATAAAGTGCGGTATTTCAGGGATTACATCCTTTAATCCAGGGTCTTTTAAAAGAATTTCCCAATGCTTTTTAATAATTTTTTGGACTTCCAAAAATTGGCTAGTGTGGGTAGTAATAAAGCTTGTCCCATAGTCCTTTTCGTTCTGTATTTTATTTCTAGGAATAAGGTATTGTTCCTGTGTTAATGCAGCTGCTTTTTTACATGCACCTTCCAACTATTTTTTGGGATATCTTTTTAGAACAAATTTATCTGTCAAAGTGTTTGCTTGAGTATCAAAGGCTTCTTCTTCTGTACAAATGAAAAGGAGGAACAGTTCAAAATACAGTAAAAAAGGCAGAAAAGAGCTGATTGGTTGAGACCAGGCGGCAGATATGAATTCACCAATCATATGTAGTGCGTCTATTTTGGTGGAGCAAGAAGGTTGCGATAGAAGGGGCCCTAAAAGTTTTTACTGTTTTATGGAAATTTTTCTAGTACTGTGATTGGTTGGGGGGAGAGGGGCTGTCCTGCTTAGCCAATCAGCGGGTGAGCTACTTATCTCATAGAGATCTATGGGGAAAAGAAATGCAGAGCGAGCTCTACAGTTTTATTATAGATTGCATTAGAAAACCCATAAGAGCGTCGCTCGCTCGCCCATTGGCCCAAATAATCGCGCCTCTTTTAACTTAGCCAATCACCAATTAAAAGCTCGCTTGCATTTCTTTGCCCCCTAGAACTCTTGGAACAAGAATTCAAAAAGTTGTTAGTGATTTTTATTTATGTTTTTTTGAAGGTTTTGACTTTTTTTGGGAGAATTTTAATTAAAAAAAAGAGTTTTTGAATCTATTCCAGGCCTCACGGAGCGAAGTGCTGGTATGTTTTTTAAAACGCCCCCTGGCTCATTTAGACCACATTCAACTAGGTCTGCCTGTCGGAGCTGCAAGGCGCCGTACTTTGCCGACCCGCGATCATAAAATCCCCTGGGACTATTCAAAAGGGCCCGGTCCCGCCCAGAACGCCCCCACGCGCCCTTTGCACGCCCTACACGCACCCGAAAAGTGGCAAAGCTTGGCCTTTAAATCACATAACTGCGTCCGCAGTGAATTCGGATCGGTGAGGTGCAGTTTTCGCCAGAAAACAGGCGCAACTCCCGATCATACATGTCGCCCATAGATACGACTGTGCAGGAGATCACAAACAACAGAAAGTGTCACAATAGTCAGACAAGGTTGCTGGAAAGCAGAGATAGATGGCCGATAACCCAGTAAAGCTTGTGTGCAAAAGCAAGGGATAAGATTTCCTCTAGCGCTGAAACCAAGCAAACTCAGAACAACAGTATGTTTGGTAATACCCTTAATTTACCTTTGATTACATGTTCAAAGTTAATCATTGTGGTGAGAATAACCCTTCAAATGTTTTACAGAGCAGCAATAGACTACTGTACTATAAAAATGAATGTGTGGTCTATATCTTTTTTTCTGTAGTTTAGGAAAAAAAACATTCAAGTCGATCACAAAAGCTTAATACAAAATCTGTAAATTAATGCATCCACTTTATTAGTGAGCTATATGGAATACAGATCTGTGTAACATTGGAGTTGTCTGCACACTGTAGGAAATTGTTTTTTAAACAGTCCTATTAGTCAATATAGCCTTTTTCTATGAACTTTTGATGTAATTATCCGGTGAAATTATGCAAAACCTTGGTGCAGTGTCCGATCAGATAGAGTAAAGAAATGAACAAACCACAGCGCATGCAAGAAATTCAAAAAACATAAGTGATAGTTATGCTTTCCATTTGTACAAAAGTAGGAGATGAGAAAAATGTTTATTAAAATCTTGATTAAAGAAATACTAGTATTTTTGTTTATTATTTGAACTGCTTTCTCCTTTGTCAATATTGTCCTTGTTTTGACTTATTTTGAAATATACCGAGAAGTGAGAAAGCTCCAGCAGCTGCAGTCACAAACCCAATGGCGCTTATTGCTCTGTTGGCCTGCAAAAGAACATATCTGCATATGAGTATATGTGATGAAACGGTACATCACTGTTACCATTATCTGGGCAAATAGTAAACAGATGTGGCACTAGTACCCATTGAAGCAATTATATTTTATGACTGCTGCTATTAAAAGTATTGCTTTATACAGTACAGTTGAAACCAGAAGTTTACATACCCTATATAAAAAGACACATATGCATGTTTTTCTCACTGGCATGAAATCAGAATAAACCTTACCCATTTTAGCTCAATTAGGATTACTACAATTATTTATATTTGCCAAATGACAGAATAATAAGAGTGAATTTTTAAGGCATTTTTATTACTTTCTGCAAAGTCAAAAGTTTACATAGACTTGGATTACTATTTGAGACAGTCCATGTGATGATGTCATGTATTTGGAAGCTTCTGATAGGTTTATTGGCAACATGTGAATTAGAGACATTTTAAATCACACCGCATACTACCAAACTGGTTACAAAGTGGCTTAAGGATAACCAATTCAATGTTTTGGAGTGGCCATCACAAAGCCTTGATCTCAATCCTATTGAAAATTTATGGGCTAAACTGAAAAGGCAGGTGCGAGCAAGGCAACCTGCAAACATGGCTCAGTTACACCATTTCTATCAGGAGGAATGGGCCAAATTTCTTACCAACTATTGTGAGAAGCTTGTGGAAGGGTATCCAAAACATTTGACCCCAGTCATACAGTTTAAGGGCAATGCTACCGAATACTAATGATATGTATGTAAACTTTTGACTTTGCAGAACGTAATAAAAATGTCTTGAAAAATATCTAAAAAATAAATAATTTTGGTAATCCTAATTGACCTAAAATGGGTAAGGTTTATTCTGATTTCATGTCAGATAGTGAGAAAAACATGCATATGTGTCTTTTTTACATATTTTTACATATAGTGTATGTAAACTTCTGGTTTTAACTGTACATGTGGAATGAGGTTTGCCTTAGATTTGGGCTCTTTTCAATGTTTTTTTGTTCTTTGGTATATAAAATATAGGACAAACCATGACATAAAGTACATTTATACTTCAGAATATTGTAAGGTGTTTCCTCTAAAAAGAAACTCACTTTTTCCATTTAGGTTAATAGGGATTAAAGCTGTCAATCATGTTGACACACACCTGTCTTTTAACTGACTGATAGAAATATAGACCTGTAAGAAAATTGGATTTCAACATCAACCAATCAGGTAACTGGTTTTTGACAAACATTACCTTTCTTAGCAATAAAATGGTCACTATAAGCTTGGTTGATGGGCAGTAGTTCTTAGAGGTCTCTTTTTCTCACCTGGCAATGTCGCAAAAATATGAATGACTTTCCGCTATGGTAAGTTGCACCATACTACTGCTGTTCATGCCTTACACCACATTTATTATGTGATATACACAGTTTTTAGACATAGTCCCTTAACCTGATGATCCGTTTTATGAACCTGATGCTCGGTATTAGCAATAGGAAGCATCAGGTAAATCATTCTTGACTGCATACAAAGAATACACTTTAAAAGGGGTTCCTGATTTTCATTGACTAAGGCATGCTTTGACCAGATTTTATGAAAATATGTTTATTAGTATTGCAGTTATAGCCAATTATTTCATACAGTCAACAAGTAGGACACTTTGCATTTTTTTTAGTAGTATATCTAATTCTACTTGCATGTTTGATTAGTAATTCCCTCAATGTTTTCAAGCCAAAGCCAAGAGTGGATGAAAACAGGAGTAGTATACTTTTGTACTGTATTTTATAAGGGGCCTAACTTATATATGTAAACAACATTTATTGACTTCCAAGTAAATTCACAGGTGTAACACACATAAATGAATAAAGAACAGGCTGAGAGCACCTTACCTGATCTGATACACCTTCCCCATAACGGAGCAGTGTGCCAAAATGTTCACAATTATGTCCCAGAAGATCATAGCAAATTTCCTGTCCAATAAGAAACTCTGCCCGCTGGATAATTTCTTCTGCTGGAAGTGGAGTGTACTTATCATCATACTTATTGTTCACTTTGTAAGTATCGTTTCCCACAACATCTTTGAGGAGCTGCATCTTTACAAGAGCCTTTCTGCTGAAGACAGACTTTGCGCTTGAAAAGGAAGCAACTGTGTTTTCTTCTGTCAATGTAAGAATAAACAAAGATTCAGTTGATATTCATAAAATGACATAGTACATAGTTATATAGTTTGTAAGGCTGAAAAAAGACAAGACGTCCATCCAGTTCAGCCTATTTTGCTAAAGTGTTGCTAAAGTGTTGATCCAGAGGAAGGCAAAAAACCCCCATGAGGTAGAAGCCAATTGTCCTCATTTTAGGGAAAAAATTCCTTCTTGACTCTAATCTGGCAATCGGAAAAATCCCTGGATCAATGACCCTTCTCCAGAATCCTAGTCACTTAGTCACTGTAACTTTTTATATTATTACACTCCAGAAATGCATCCAAACCCTTTTTGATCTCTGTTATTGAATTAACAATGACAAGTTGCTCTGGCAGAGAGTTCCACATTCTCATCGCTCTAAGTCTATGTCTACACTGCATAAGAGAAAAAACGTCCCTTAAAGCGGCCGTTCTCTCTGATGCAGGACCGCGGCTTTTGTCACGCTTTGTGCAAAAGCCGAGGCCGCTTCTCGTTTTCCCGACGCCCCCCATACAATAGCATTGTATGGGAAGACGTCAAGAAGACGAGAAGCACCGGCGTATTATACAACATGTTGTATAAAACGCCGCTGCCGAAAGACGGGCAGAGAAAAGACGAGCTGTGTAGACAGCAACTCGTCTTTTCTATTGCCGGCTATGGCACCACACTGACGATCGTATCTCCGGCGCTTTTAAAAAACGAAAAGCGCCGGAGATACGATCGTAATCATGTGCAGTGTGGACATAGCCTAACAGTTAAGAATCCCTTTCTATGTTTATGTATAAACTTTCGTTCCTCAAGACGTAGAGGATGCCCCCTTGTTCTAGATACAGTCCTGGGTATAAATAAATCTTGAGAGAGATCCTGATTATTTTTATTTTAAATAAACATTGTCATTATAACTGTCCACAGAATAAGCTACATTCATATTTAATTTTTCCTCCCTTTTCATGGGATCTGTTGGTATACAGATACTATATACGGGAGATGTGAATGAAGGCTTATTATTTTAAGACCTTTGAAATAACATGAAGCAGTACTAGTTTCAGGACCACGGATTTGCCCTGAGAACCAATTAACTTAAACCCCAACCACCCTGTTTAACAGTAGAATGGAGACTCTAAGCGAAGAGGCTTAGACATATTTGATGTACCCCAATGAGACTACCTTAGATAAACCTAGGTACATAGATTAGAGAAGCACTTCTTTGGTTAGTAATTAGCCCCACGAGGGAACAGGGGAAGTCCCCAGTGGGCCCCTGGGCTGCTTTTCAGGTAGAAATGCAGAGTGCAAGAGGCAAGAGGCAGAGTGCAAGAGGCATATGAAGTCATGTCATTAGCTGCAGGGTGGTCCCCAAGAATTAACTCAATTGGTGGGCCCTAAGCACCCCAGTCCAAGACTGAGAACTCCTACTGTAAGTGTTGAGCAAAGATTGGTGCAATAAAAATGCAGAGAAATGGACCTGTGATCATCTCATGAAGTTCATTTTTTATGTTACAGTAGATCTATTTTTTTGAATCAGTACATGTAAATGATTTTTATAAATCAGATCTAATCATGTTAAGCCTCAGACCACCAATATTGTTATTATTGATGTACTAAACATGGGAGAAATCATAGAACAGCCACCTAAAAAAAAAAGATGAATTTAGCCAATTCATGAGTTTTTCAAACACATATACTAATCTATTGGATATCAAGGGAGAACATCTAATCACTGAACAGCAAATAATCAACTTGAGACAACTTGTTTGTAGCATGATAAAAGTGGTGGTACAGTAAATGTCACCATGCAGCAGGTCTGGACCCCTCTACTTTTAAGAACATAAAATAGATTCTGTGGTGAACGACCGTGTGCAGTTTGTTAAATGGTATGGAGGAAGCTATAGGGAAATTATACAACAACACTAATGTTATTACTAACATCAGACACAAGGGGAAAGATGTATGATTTTTGGCATTTAGACACCAATTTTTGTGCGCATTATAATTTCCCAACAAAATTAAATTCGGTCTGAATTACTTTGGAACGAATCACGTTAAAAAACAGCTATTTCCAGGATGCACAGAGCCTGCAGGGTGCTGTAGAACGTTGTGCCATGCTTAAATATGCAGAGGGAGCTTGGTTTGGTCTTCATACAATGTTGTGTTTTAGTATGACACGCACATGACTGCCGCCGCTCTTAGAATCGCTTCACTATAAAATTCCCTGGGCACTTAAGAGGGCAAAACTGACCAACAAACTGAAGCGGGAATGTTGCCTGATAAAGTCATGCCAGAGAAAGCTGGAAAAAAACAAGCTGAGAGCTCAGGTGGCAACATTAGTGACAGAGTGTGGAGGTGACGGCGGCAGCCACAGCAGCATGAGGTCAGAGAGTGGCACAATGACATTCTGGAGGTGGCAAAAAATGGAGTAGGCCACAGAGTGGCACAAAGACACAGTGTGGAGGTCACGGCAGCAGCAGCATGAGGTCAGACAGTGGCACAATGACATTCTGGAGGTGGCAAAACAGTGGTAGGCCACAGAGTGGCACAATGACAGAGAGTGGAGGTGACGGTGGCAGCAGCATGAGGTCAGATAGTGGCACAATGACATTCTGGAGGTGGAAAACACAGGAGTAGGCCACAGAGTGGCACAATGACACAGTGTGGAGGTCACGGCAGCAGCAGCATGAGGTCAGACAGTGGCACAATGACATTCTGGAGGAGGCAAAAGCAGGAGTAGGCCACAGAGTGGCACAATGACACAGTGTGGAGGTCACGGCAGCAGCAGCATGAGGTCAGACAGTGGCACAATGACATTCTGGAGGAGGCAAAAACAGGAGTAGGCCACAGAGTGGCACAAGGACAGTGTGGCGGTCACGGCAGCAGCAGCATTAGGTCAGGCAGTGGCACAATGACATTCTGGAGGTGGCAAAAACAGGAGTAGGCCACAGAGTGGCACAATGACACAGTGTGGAGGTCACGGCAGCAGCAGCATGAGGTCAGACAGTGGCACAATGTCATTCTGGAGGTGGCAAAACAGTACTAGGCCACAGAGTGGCACAATGACAGAGAGTGGAGGTGACGGTGGCAGCAGCATAAGGTCAGACAGTGGCACAATGACATTCTGGAGGTGGCAAAAACAGGAGTAGGCCACAGAGTGGCACAATGACACAGTGTGGAGGTCAGGGCAGCAGCAGCATGAGGTCAGACAGTGGCACAATGACATTCTGGAGGTGGCAAAACAGTAGTAGGCCACAGAGTGGAACAATGACAGAGAGTGGAGGTGACGGTGGCAGTAGCATGAGGTCAGACAGTGTCACAATGACATTCTGGAGGTGGCAAATACTGGAGTAGGCCACAGAGTGGCACAATGACAGAGAGTAGAGTTGACGGCGGCAGGAGCAACAGCATGAGGTCAGAGAGTGGCACAATGACACAGTGTGGATGTCACGGCACCAGCAATAGCAGCAGCAGCATGAGGTCGTAAAGTGGCACAATGACAGAGTGTGGAGGTGGGTGGCAATACCAGTCCCTGGTAAAGATGGTTGGTGTCAGATGGAGAAACTGTCAGCAGATGTGTGGCATCAGGCGCGTGGCGGCATCAGAATAGTGGCTGAGGCAGGTAGTTTGAACCCAGACTCATTTCTCACAGTTTGGGTGAGGCGTCATGGTTGATGTAGTCTGACGTCTAAGGCATTGGTGTGTGGTAATCCTGGCCGATCCAGATCCACGCCTGATTCATCGTGACAAAGGTCAGTCGTTCCACATTTCCCGTGGACAAGCGGGTTCTCCATGGGGTAACCATGGCCCCCGCCGCACTGAGCACCCGCTTTGATGCCCCACTACTGGCCGTGCAGGCCAGCTTCTCCACTGCAAACTCGGCAAGTTGCGGCCACACGTCCAGTTTGGCTGCCCAGTAGTCCAGCGGATCTTCTAACTGGGGTGGCAGAGTGCTGTCCAAGTAGGCCACCACCTGTTGGTTCAGGGTCTGATCCAGGTCCTTCTGATGCTGGCGACTGCCCTCCTCACTAGGCGGGTGAAGGAAGCTGCTCATCAGTGACTCCAGACTTAGGTTGCTGCTGATGGAGCTGGTACTGCTCCTACCCCCCACCCTCCCACAGCAGCCACGGCAGTAGTACGTGAGCGCTGAAGAACCCTCCGGTCAGACCTGTCAGAGGAGGGACGATGCCGCACATAGGCAGCGGACAACTGACTACGGAGGATTTCCCTATAGTATTTGAGTTTGTCCTCCCTCTCAATAGCTGGGAAAAAGGCTCCCATTTTGGACCGGTAGCGAGGGTCCAATAGGCTGGAGAGCCAGAAGTCATCCCTCTGCTGGATGCTGACTATTCGGCTGTCACAAGCCAGGCAAATCAGCATGCTGCGGGCCATCTGCACAAGTGACTTCAAGGGGCTCCCTGCCTCCATCTACACTGTATACTGCCACGGTGATTGCGGGTCATCTGCCTCGTCTTCCTCATCTCCATCTACCTCCTCCAGCTGCTCCTGCTCCTCCTCTCTTGTCACCTGGGTAGAAAATCGACTCATTTCACCAGACAATGCTTCTGCTCCAATGTCCTCCTCCTCCTCCTTCTCCATTTCAGTCCCCACCAGACTCATGTGGCTGCGAGATGTAGTCGCCACGTCTCCAGTTCCCTGCCCAGATAGATTTTTCAGCATCTGTTCCAGGACATGAAGCAGTGGAATGACGATATTCATCCCGTAGTCCTGGCGACTGACAAATAACGTGGCCTCCTCGAATGGCCTCAACAAATGGCAGGTGTCACATGAGCTGCCACTGGCTGACATCAAAGTACTCCTGTCTGCCTGGATCATCAAAAAATCTTTAATGGCCTTTCTCTGTTCATACAGTCGGTCCAA
This sequence comes from Phyllomedusa bahiana, assembly GCA_025379985.1. NCBI lineage: Eukaryota > Metazoa > Chordata > Amphibia > Anura > Hylidae > Phyllomedusa > Phyllomedusa bahiana. Next base: position 22,015 of record JAODAL010014266.1, read on the forward strand.
CATGTGCAGGCAGGAATTTAACCGGGTGGAAACATCGCATATCAGAGTGTGTTGGGGGTGGCCGTTCTGCCGCTGCAACTCAAGGAGGATGTTCCTGGCTTTGTAGGAATGGATGAAGTGCATGCACAGTTTCCTGGCCATTTTCAGAATCTTCTGAAGATCGGTGGAAGACTTCAGGAACCTTTTCACAACCAGATTGAACACATGCGCCATGCAGGGAGCATGGACCATCCCTCCTCAGTGCAGCACGGACACCATGTTACTCCCATTGTCCGTCACCATGGTTCCGATTTGCAGTTGGCGCAGAGAAAGCCACACATCGATTTCTTGCTGCATGATGCGGAGCAGTTCCTCCTCTGTGTGACTTCGTTCGCCGAGGCAAGCCAGGTATAGAACTGCGTGACACCGCTGTTCCCTACACATGTGGTATGATGGAGCAGTACTTGTGGAGGCTGAGATGGTGGTGGTGATGGAGGACGAAGAGGCGGACATTGGTGCAGGAGCCGCAGTTTTACAACGTGGAGGAGAAAGCGGCATCTCCTGTCCAAGTTGTTGGTGTGCCTGGGCAGGAAGCACATTCACCCAATGGGCCGTAAAGGACATGTACTGGCCCTGACCGCAGGTACAGCTCCAGACGTCTGCGCTGCCGTGCACCTTGGAACAAACCGATAAGCTCAAGGACTGGCCCACTTTCTGTTCTACATATTTATGAAGTGCTGGTACTGCCTTTTTGGAAAAGAAATTCCGGCTTGGAACTCTCCATCTCGGCTCGGCACAAGCCATTAGTTCTCTGAATGGTGCAGAGTCCACCATTTGGAAAGGGAGGGACTGCAGTACCAACAACTTGGACAGGTGAACGATCAGCTGCTGCACCTTAGGATGGTTGGACGCATACTGTTGTCTCTTTGCAATCGCCTCGCTGAACGACTGCTGGCGACATGAGTAGCGAGGAGCAGGAACATCTGGACCGGGAGATGATGGCAAAGAGAAACAGCTCCCTTCTGCAGAGGTGGTGGAGCCTTGACTGGCTGCAATGGCATGCGTGCCACTGGGCACTGCTGCTGCTGCGGCGGCAGGATGGACCACCACATCTGAGCCACATTTCTCCCAGGCCACCGGATGGTGACGCTGCATGTGTTGACGCAGGGCCGTGGTGCCAACGTTAGCTCCCTGGCCACGCTTCACTTTCTGCCCACAGATTCTACATATACCCATATTCGGCTTCTCCGGTGTCTTAGCAAAGAACTGCCACACCGCCGAGTAGCCCCTGTGCCGCTACTTTCTTGGACCTGTGAAGCGGGTTTTCTACCCCGTGGCCGCTTGGGTCCCGACCTCACACTGCTGCTACCCTGCTGACTCACGGCCACACAACCCACTTGCTGGCTGCGCCACTGCCTGACGCGCAAGCTGACGCCCTCTTCTCCTGATGATGATAAAGCCCTTGCTTCACCCGGCTCCCAAGTGTGGTCGGCTACATCATCATCTATTTGTGTTTCATCGTCACTGCTGTCCTCATCAACGGTCTTGGTATGCAGAGGCTGACGCTTCACAACATGACCTCCTATGCCACTCTCCACATCTATACTTTGCCGCCTACTGCAAGAAGCAGTGGATATTGGCCCGATTTCTTCGCTGCCAAGTAGCTGCTGACTGCCCTCCTCAAATTGTTCATCCTAGCTATATAGTGGCGCTGAGCCCAGACCAAATAGTAGATCCTGGGCTGAGGGAACGGATGGGACAGAGGGGGGTTGAGGACAGGTGAGGGCTGCTGACCCGCTCCCGGGCCATGCCAACTAAGGGTTGTGTCTGATGATCCCACTGACTCTTGGCTGGGGTTGTCAGATGTTATCTGGGAGGAAGAGGATGACCTAGTCAACCAATCAAGAACCCTTGTATTGCTGGTCAACACACAGCCGCTAGATGACAGCGGCAGTTGTGGCCTCACCGAGTGACCCCTGCTGTGACATCCCCTTGCTTTGCTGTGACCTGGCTGCCCGGGAATGTTTGTGCCACTGCCATCGCATGTGAAGAGCCTGCCACCTCTCTGTCTGACATATGTTTGTTCTAAAATGTACAGACACTGTTTGATGAAGATATCTGTATATGATAAATACACACCCTGTATTTGACTCCAAATGAACCCACTAAGAAGCTTGGGTAACCCTTGGATATAAATTACGCTCCACAAATGGGCAGGAAAAATTGACTTGTATGTGCCGTTTAAAAACACTATTTATTTTACTGAATATAAAAGCACAAACAGGCTTAATTAACCTTCGGATATGAATTATGCTACAGAATTTATTCTGTGGCGGTGAAAAACAAAGTTTCTTTTACTGCGTACAACTGCAGAAAAAAACTTAGTTAACCCTTGGATGTAAATTGCGCAAAAGAATTGAGAAACCAAAAACTACCAACTTTGTAGCGTGTTACACTGGTGTGTATTTTGCGCTACACAACAAGAGAAAAACTTGTAATTAACCTTCGGTTATGAATTATGCTACAGGAAAAATGTCTTTTTTTCCGGTGAAAAAGACGGTTTCTTTTAGTCACCACAACAGCAGAACAACGCTTAATTAACCCCTGGATGTAAATTGCGCAAAAGAATTGAGCAGCCAAAAACTACTAGCTTTGTAGCGTGTTACAATGGCGTGTATTTTACGCTACACAACAAGAGAAAAACTTGTAATTAACCTTCGGTTATGAATTATGCTACAGGAAAAATGTCTTTTTTGGCTATGAAAAAGATGGTTTCTTTTAGTCACCACCAACAAGCAGAACAACGCTTAATTAACCCCTGGATGTAAATTGCGCAAAGAATTGAGCAGTCAAAAACTACTAGCTTTGTAGCGTGTTACAATGGCGTGTATTTTACGCTACACAACAAGAGAAAAACTTGTAATTAACCTTCAGTTATGAATTATGCTACAGGAAAAATGTCTTTTTTGCTGGTGAAAAAGACGGTTTCTTTTAGTGACCACAGCAGCTGAACAACGCTTAATTAACCCCTGTATGTAAATTGTGCAAAAGAATTGAGCAACCAAAAACTTCCAGCTTTGTAGCGTGTTACAATGGCGTGTATTTTATGCTACACAAGAAGAGAAAAACTTGTAATTAACCTTCAGTTATGAATTTTGCTACAGGAAAAATTTATTTTTTGGCGGGGAAATAAACAGTTTCTTTTAGTCACCACAGCAGCAGAACAACGCTTAATTAACCCCTGGATGTAAATTGCGCAAAAGAATTGAGCAACCAAAAATGAAGTGGTATTTGTATTGTAAAAACGCTGTTTCTTTAAATGAATACAACAGGAACAGGCTTAGATAACCCTTGGATATTCAATGTGCTGTGAGCAGATAGCATTAAAATCTATATGCAGCTGCACTGGACGCACACTGGACTTCAGATCCAATACCCACAAAATCAGAAATAGAACGTTAAGAGAAGCAGTCTCTGAGACAAGCTGTGACACCCCCCAAAAATCGCTGTATAAAAATGAGCTCTTTAGTAAGAGATATCATAAGCAGCCGCGGCAGCACCTTCCCTAATCAGTACAGTGAGAGCGGTATGAGCTCCCAGCGTCGCGCCCGGACTTATATAGTGCGGTGACGTCACAGAATCCTGCTGGTCTCTGATTGGCTTCATCTCTGCACATGTTATGTAGGCTATGCCCTTCTTCCTCCCAGAGTTCTTTGCCCCATGTAACACCATGTGCTCGCAGCCATTTTATCAATCAAAAGCACACTTCGTTCACGCGAAGTACCCCAAACTTTGACTTCGTTCCAAACCAAAGTTTTCCTGAAATTCTAAACGAATTCCACTTCGTTAGAATTAATTCGCCCATCTCTAATTATAATAGTGTAGAATGTGCCTGATTTATGAACCCGCTCTACTGCGGGTCATAAATCAGGCGCATTCTAGCGCTAAGGCGACAATTCTTGGTCAGGTAAACCATTTTGAAAGTGGTTTACTTGTTCCAGCATTAATGCGCCTGTGATTGTTGCCCTAAGCATTCCAAAATGTATGGGCTACTGAGAATTCTCAAAACAGGAGCATGTACAAAAGGAGGATTAACACACCCCTAACCTCCCCCCCCCCCCTCTTGTGTTTATTTAACCTATTTTCATTTTATTTTATTTCAGAGGTACATTTACCGTGTGGAGACAATAAGGGGGCACTTTAAGTGTGTGTGGAACTAATGCTGTAAGAAGGGCACTAAAAAGATAATATTATTTTGTAGGGGTACTAAGGGGACAGTCTTACTGAATATGGGCAATAAGAGCTCACTTTTACTGTGAGGAGGGCACTAAAGGAAATATTACTGTGTATAAGGTAGGCACTGATACTGTGTGGAGGTGCTTTTGGGGGCCCTATTACTATGTTGATCCCACCAGCAACGGAACAGATACCAGGCCCTTCGATTGACACAGGTGATAGCCACCTTGTGATTGCAGTAAGCGGTGCTTGTGAGGAGGAAGAGACAGGAGATGCCTTCTCCATGGCTCAACAACAGACACTGCAGGTTTGTCTGCTGTTCAGCCTATAGAGAGGGTGGCTAGTGGATGGAAAATAAGCCTAGCACTGATTGGCTGAGGTTTATTTAATAATCAGCATTAGGCTTCCATTCTGCACAGCTTTCTCAGATAATCTAACATTCAACCTGTATACTTGACAGCATCTGATTTTCTGTAGAGTTTAATGGTTGAATTATGTTGATACTATCTGTATTAGTGTACCTATATAAAATGCACATGTCGATGTCCTGCTCCTGGCAGTCTTCTTTCTCCTTCCTAATCTTTGTTTGACTCTTACATTCTCCGTAAGTGTTGTGCACTTGGAAAGTGGCGCAGCTGTAATAGTTTGTTTCTCAGGTATCAGGGTAGGAACAGGGGTGTAGCTAAAGACTACCGAGCAAAACTTCTGTTTGGGGCTCTCTTACCCCCAGACAACGTCTGTTGACCAATACTTTTCAAAGACAGGTTCCCGACTTGACGTGACAAATGTCTGTGGTGTAGCGTGCTGCGGAAAATTATTCCTATTTAAAGGACTTGTCCAATAGAATAAAATTAATTTCAAATGGTTCCAAAGTTATACAAAATGTCTGTTCCCTCTTCCCCCCCCCCAAAAAAAAAAAATATGTAAAAAAAATGCAACCGTGCTTTTGTTTTTTGGATTTAGTTGTTGTTGGCGTTTACACTGAACAGTTTAATTGACTATAATATCACTACCATATAGTGACTAATACTTCTATACTGTTACTGAGCAAACCAGTATACCAAGATCAATAATATTAATAGCAACAATAGACAAGCACCTAATAATACCGCCACATCATGGCCACATATCAACACCATAAACGGTCTGAATAATACCATTGTACTGTTACTGAATGTAAATCGTTAAACTAAGACCACTATTACCGCCATTTAGTGACCATATAGTGGTAGATACCAGTGTACACAAGCTCTGCAGACATTTAAATGATTACGGTGCAGTTACATTTAGTGAATCACAGGTGATGTCATTTCTGATTGACAACTGAGTTGTTATTTTTTTTTTCTTTCTCCATCCGGTCTAGACCACCATGACGTCTTCTCCCAGCCACAACTCGTCTGCAGAATTTGCCACACAAACATGTTAGACTCCAAACAGTGAAAGTGCCCGCAACCAACTATAGGGTCCTCATTTGTGCCACCAGTAGGTAGGAACACACCCAATAAAGTAGCCAGCCTCCCCTAAAAAAAAGAAAAAAAAAGGCAGCGTATAGGTAGACGCTACTTTTAGGTAGATTAAGCCATAAAAATTAGTCAGATAAGTGGCAGAATTTTCCTACTAAGTAGATAAAGTTCTCCTTCAGTATAGCCCTTTCATAGGTAGCTATAAAAAAGCCCCCAATAGGTAGTTTAAGGGAAACATATATATTGAATGGGGACTTTACCTGCTTAATAGGAAGATCCTGTCTTCTTGTCTGACTAATATTTAGGGTCTAATCACCTAAAAGGAGCGTAAATAGGTTGGTATATTGGGTCTCCTCAGTAGGTAGGTATATAAGGTGCCCCCACTTAGTAGGTACATAGGCCCCCAGTAGGTAAGTATAAAGGCCCCCCTAATAAGTAGGTACATAGGGTTTCCCAGTAGATAGGTAGGTATATAGGGTCCCTTCTAATAGGTAGGTATTTAGGACTCCCCCCAGTAGGTAAGTAGGTACAGAGGACCCCCGAATAGATAAGTGGTAATGCAGGGCCCCCAGTAGGTAGGTATATAGGGCCCCCCATAGATATGTAGCTACATAGGTCCCAACCTGGTAGGTAGGTATATACTGTCTCCCAGTATTAAATGTAGGTAAGTGTATATAGGGTCTACCCCCAGTAGTGTGGTAGGTGTATATAGAGCCCTCCAGTAGTTAGGTAGGTGTATATAGGGCCCCCAGTAGTTAGGTTGATGCATATAGGGCCCCCCCCTTAGTTAGGTAGATATGCATAGGGCCCCTCAGTAGTTAGATATACATAGGGCCCCACAGTAGCTATGTAGGTATATATATCGGGCCCCCAGCAGTTAAGTAGGTCTATATATAGGGCCTCTGGTAGTTAGGTAGGTATATATAGGACCCCCAGTAGTTAGGTGTGTATATATATATATATATATATATTATATAATATATATATATATATATAATTTGGCCCCCAATAGTAAGGTAGGTATATATAAGGCCCCCCCAGTAGTTAGATAGGTATATATAGGGCCCCCAGTAGTTAGGTATATATAAGGCCCTCCAGGAGCTACGTAGGTATATATATATATATATATATATATATATATATATATATATGGACCCCCGCAGCAGTTAGGTAGGTGTATATATAGGGCCCACAATAGATAGGTCGGTATATATAGGACCCTTTGTAGTTAGGTATATATAGGGCTCCCGAGTAGTTATTTAGGTATATATAGCACCCCTCAGTAGTTACTTCGGTATATATAGCGCCTCCAGCAGTTAGGTAGGTATATATAGGGCCCCAGGTAGTTAAGTAGGTATATATATAGCCCCAAGTAGCTAGGTAGGTATATATAAGGCCCCCTTAGAAGTTAGGTAGGCCTATATAGGGCCCCCCAATTTAAAAAAAAAAATAATACTCACCTCTCCTCTGTTCTCCAGCTGGACTTCTCTTTGAGTACGGGCACCAATTCCAGCATCTACTAAGTTCTAAGCCTATAGATAGGCTTAGGGCCTAGTACAGGCAGCGGCATGATGACGTCATTACATTGCGCCATTGCCTCCAGTAGCTGAACGGCTGGGATAAGTGTATTCAAGCCATTCAGCCTCAGATGCTGCCTGCACCATGCAGGCGGCTATTGCTACATCACTTGGTCTATATGACCCAGCAATGCAGCTGAGTGGCGAAGGGGGGAATGTGGGACCGTTGCAACCTCTCTAGCTACGCCACTTGGTAGGACAACACTGTAATCAGGGCCGTCTTAACACCATCATGGGCCCCCGGGCAGAGCTGTGCACTGGGCCCCCCAAACACCACAAGCACTTTGGGTGGGTTTCACAGTACGATATTACATTGGTTCAATGTATCCGTTGGGGTACCATGAAAAAAGGTACTGGAGCAAATACCATACAAACCCATTGGGGATAATAACTATGCTATTAAGTCCTGTAAAATAAGTGTATGCACTGAGAAATAGAGCAGAATGTATCCCACACAGGGCTACATCTGCTCTATTATTCCCTATGATTCTGTCGCAGTATCTGCCGGGGTACTTCTTTTCACAATACCCTGACAGATACCTCAGGCATATACAATATCGTATTTTGAACCCACCCTTACAGGAACAATTATTGAAAGCAAACTCATAACAGTTCCATGTGGACAGCCATCTTAAAGGGGTTGTCTCACTACATGGATCTCTGCTTTTTATGTTAAAGACCTTGCAAAAACAAGTCACTTTGCAATATATGTCCATTAATAGTGTCCTACTTATTCCTAGATATCCCCTCTTGTATGGGCTGCATCAGCTCCTCAGGTCACTATTGCTACAGACCTGTGTGATCTCTCATGATAGCCTGCCAGCACTGATTGCTATAGCTACAGACCTGTGTGATCTCTCATGATAGGCTGCCAGCACTGGTAGCTATAACTACAGACCTGTGTGATCTATCCCGATAGGGTGCCAGCACTGGTCACTATAGCTACAGACCTGTGTGATCTCTCCTGATAGGCTGTCAGAACTGGTCGCTATAGCTACAGACCTGTGTGATCTCTCCTGATAGGCTGCCAGCACTGGTCTCTATAGCTACAGACCTGTTCAATCTCTCATGATAGGCTGCCAGCACTGGTTGCTATAGCTACAGACCTGTGTGATCTCTCCTGACAGGCTTCCAGCACTGGTTGCTATAGCTACAGACCTGTGTGAACTTTCCTGCTAGGCTACCAGTGCTGGTTGCTATAGCTACAGTCCTGGCTTCTACTGCAGCCTAGTGGAAGCCAGTAATTGTCCCTGAATTACAAGTGAAATCAAGAAAACAGGACTGAGGTGAGAGGAATCAATGTAGTGGGACAACCTCTTTAAGCCCGAGGCCACACGGCCGCTCATATAAAATACTTATGTATAATTTGTCTTTTTTTCATCTAGACTTTGAAAACTCTTACATGATGTGTTTTGTCATGTATAACGGTGCTCTCCTGTCTTCTCTTTACCTCCTTGTTTTTGGTGGTCGTGATTTCTGAAGTCCCTGATTGGGTTCAGCAGTCAAGGTGCCATTGTCTGACTTCATCACTCCAAGCCATTTACTTTAAAGTGGTGAAGTCCGACAATGGCACCTTGACTGCTGAACCCAATCAGGGACTTAAGAAATGCCGATCACCAAAAACAAGAGATAAACAGAAGACCACAATAAATACGTATATTATAGGAGTGGCTGTGTGTCCTGGGGGCTTAGGGTGGCCAAACACATGAAATTGTTATATTACTGATACTCCTGTAAGTGTGTGTGTATATAAGTCCCCAGCTGAGCCAGTGTTCACACAAAACAGATGACTGCCCCCTCTTGTCTCATTTGTTGTTTATTGTAAACTTTCCCCTTTCTGCATATATATTATGTATATGCATTGTGTGTATATATATATACACACATTGCTCTACCGTGCTCCCGGAATGTGCAGCGTCCAGCTCCCGGAGCACAGTAGAGCTATGTATATATATATGTATATGTATATATATATATATATATATATATATATATATATATATATGTATATATATATATATATATATATATATATATATAACACTGCATATAAATCATATATAGGCAGAAAGGGGAAAGTTTACAATAAACAGCAAATGAGACGAGAAGGGATAGTCATCTGTTCAGTGTGAACACTGGCTCAGCTGGGGACTTCATTTGTATTCACTGATCTCCAGGTCTTGTCAGTGAGGGGTTTGGAGGGCCAGGACATGCAGCCTATATAACCTATGAGCTGCTGCTGTGTGGCCTGGAGGCACAGGGTGAAGCTGTTATATGATGCAGCATGTGCTCAGCCGTACTGACCCGCTTCACTGCCCTGTAGGGTCCCCGTACCTGCTTCTGCTGTGCTGAGCCGAGTCCCAGAGGACTCTGCTGTAGTTTGAAGTCCGTGACTGTGGCCACAGCGAGGTGACGGGAGACAGCCTGAAGGTGAGGCGGAGGGAGACGTCATGAGGGGGAGCAGGAGCAGCTCAAGAAGATTGAGTTTACACTTCCCGGCGGGGGAGGAGATGGGCGGGAGGGGGGATGTGCTGCAGCCCTGCTCTCTGATCAGCTCCTGAGTTACTGCCGCGCAGGCAGGACAGGGATAAAAGCAAAGACACAGCAGCCTCTACTGTTTTTAAGTGACAGGCAACATGCCTGTGCTTACACTGACTCCTGGCAGGGCCCCTGATCTCAGGGGGCCCCCGGGCAGTGGCCTACCTGGCCCAATGGGAGAGACGGCCCTGACTGTAATTAACCTTAAGTATAGTATTCATGCTTTAGTGGTGGTGGTGGGGAAACCGTTGTTATGGGCTCTCCTTATATCTTCTCTTTGAATGGGTTTTCTCACTAAAAAGATTAGCTTTCAATATGTAGGGAAAGGTAATTAAAGACTCTCTCTAAATACATTAGTCTTTTGATTGTGGTCATGAGAGAAGAGAGATTTTATTTGCTCTGAGCGCACACAGGTTTTTCTGCTTCCTGATTAGACAGAGAGCAGGGAGTGACTTCAGCATAGACAAAGCTCACTGTCATATAAGACTCATTATATCTAACAAGATTAGCTTTTGTTTACAGATAAGAAGGTGTTTTTACTCCTTAGGGCACATGTAGCTTTGTTTACTGATTATTAGCGTTAATGCACTGCTCTTCGTAATGTCTCAGCTAGATGCAGAAAAGCTGGCTGTATCTGTGAAACTGTATAATGCATACATCTTTAATACATACATCTGTTCACTTGTAACAATCCGTGGCCTGTTCACCCTCACTTACTAGACAATTTTTAGTAATGCCTGCTTTGTTGAAGGGAGAATGTAGATTTAATAACCTGCAAGTGAGGAGAGGGTCACTGCTTTCAAGCACTTAGTGACCACAAATACATCTTATTTTGCTGGCCACCAAGGGACCATATTCTGACCATATGCCATTATAAGGTGGGTTCAGAATAAACTCTGTGCAGGTTGAAGCTCAGACTTTGCTGTCTAATGACAGCCAGGCTCCTGCTCTCACAGTCCAAATCAGATAAAAAAATCTTCTAATCCCAGTCATTTAACCCCTTAGATGCTGCATTCAATCGTAACCATAGCATCTAGGTGATTTCAGGGTATAGTGTACTGTAGAAAATCTGTTGGTTCTACTGTGTGGTATATTATAGAGTATCAGTTGGATCTTCGGTGTGGTGTATTATAGAGGAGCTGTCGGTTATCCTGTGTTTTGTAATATAGAGGATCTGTCAGTTGTCCTGTGTGGTGTAGCATAGAGGAGCTCTCAGCTCTCTTGTATAGTGTACTAAAGAGGATCTGCCAGCTCTCCCGTAAAATGTAGTATAGAGGATCTGTCAGCTTTCCTGTGTGATTTAGTATAGCGGGTCAGTCGGTTCTCATGTCTAATGTAGTATAGAGGAGTTGTCAGTTCTCCTGTGTGGTGTAGTGTAGAGGATCTGTTGACTCTCCTGTGTGTTGTTATACAGAGGATCTGTCAACTCTCCGGGGTGGTGTAGTATAGAGGAGCTGTATATTCTCCGATGTAGTGTACTATAGAGGATCTTGCAGCTCTCCTGTGTGGTGTGGTATACGGAAGTGTTGTCTCTCCTGTGTGGTGTAGTATGGATGATCTGTCAGCTCTCCTCTGGGGTGTAGTATAGAGGAGCTCTCAGCTCTCCTGTGTGGTGTAGTATAGAGGAGCTGTATGCTCTCCTAGGTAGTGTTCTGTATACAAGATTGATTGTCTCTGGTGGGTGCAAGGTACTCCAGTCCAGCACTGGATGTCACTAAGTGGGCAATATTACTGTCTGAGTTACGGGGGCAGTATTATTGTGTCAATCATTATTACCATTTTTGTCCCTATCAGCATCAGGTAGAGTATTTGGGAAAGCAGAAGAATGGTACTTTATATTAGAGTGCAGACAGGATGAGGAATTCTCCAAGTCATGGTTTATAGAATCTGTCAAAGCTACTAATAAAATGGGTGGAAAAGGAAAGGGAAAGTCAAGGAATACATGAACTGTGAGTCACTGGATTTAACTGGATTGTAATCACTGATACAGTGTGAAGAACACATGTGTAGAACTAGTTTCTGCTCTGTGGTCAGTGTATGGTTGCTATATTATTCTTTGTATGGTGTTTGGTGTTTTATTTCTCAGTAAGAGTATGCTATCATCTAGTCATTATGTGGTGGTTATAAGCGATCCTAGTATGGAAAAATGATTTTCTAACACAATGTCAAACCCTTAGCGCACCACAATTTAGTGGAACGTCATTGCGACTCTTAGGGAGTATGTAGCAGGTTCTCTCACAGAGTAATGAGAGAAATAGATTTTACATTTCATTTCATTAGTATTTGGTAGCATTGACCTTAAACTGTAAGACTTGGTCAAATGTTTTGGATATCCTTCCGCAAGCTCCTCACAATAGTTGGTAGAAATTTTGGCCCATTCCTAGTGACAGAACTGGTGTAACTGAGCCATGTTTGTAGGTCACCTTGCTCACACCTGCCTTTGAGCTTTGCCCATAATTTTTTCAATAGAAGTAAGATCAGGCCCTTGTGATGGTCACTCCAAAACACTGACTTGGTTATCCTTAAGCCACTTTGTAACCAGTTTGGCAGTATGCTTCAGGTCATTGTCCATTTGAAAGACCCATTTCCACTCAAGCTTTAACTTCCTGGCTGATGTCTTGAGATTTTGCTTCAGTATTGCCATATAATCTTCTTTTCTCATGATGCCATCTCATTTGTGAAGCGCACCAGTCCCTCCTGAAGCAAACCAACCCGATAACATGATGCTGCCACCCCCATGTTTCACAGTCGGAATGGTATTCTTAGGCTTCAAAGCTTCTCCCTTTTTCCTCCAAACATAACGATAATCATTATGGCCAAACAGTTAAATTATAGCTTTGTCAGACCACAGGACATGTCTCCAAAAACGTCTTTGTTCCTGTGTGCATTTGCTGACATTAATTTGGATTTTTATGTTTCTTTTGGACTAGTGGTTTCTTCCTGGCAGAGTGGCCTTTCAGACCATGTTGATATAGTACTCGTTTCACTGTGGATAATGACACAATCTTACCAGCTTCCGCCATCTTCACAAGATCGTTTGCATTTGTTCGTGGGTTGATATGCACATGTCAGACCAAAGCACATTCATCTCTGAGACACAGAACCCGTGTCCTTCCTGAGAGGTATGATGGATGGACATTCCCATCTTGTTTGTGCTTGTGCATAAATGTTTGTACAGAGGAACAAGGTACCTTCAGGTATCTGAAAATTGCACCCAAGGATGATCCAGACTTGTGCAAGTCCACAATTCTCTTCCTGAGATCTTTGCTGATGATTTTAGACTTTCCCATGATCTAACACACAGAAGCAGTGTGTTTCTGGTGTGTTTTAAAAAACATCCATAGGTGTGTCTCTAATTAACTCAGATGTTGCCAATCAGAAGCTTCCAAAGACATGACATCATCATATGCGCTGTCCCAAATTGTTTAAAAACATAGTGATCCTAGTGTATGTAAACTTGTGACATTGCAGAAAGTGATAAAAATGCCTTAAAAATTCTCTCTCTCATTATTCTGAAATTTGGCAAATATAAATAATTCTGGTAATCCTAATTGACCTAAAACAGATAAGGTTTATCTGATGTCATGTCAGATAGTGAGAAAAACATGCATATGTGTCTTTTTATATAGTGTATATGGTTTCAACTATATCTCCTGTCACAGCAGAGCTAGGACAGGCTGCATACAGTACAGCAGACTTTGCTGAGTTCAACAGTCTTGCAACTCTACTGTGAGGTGTAAATGATTATTGGCAACCACACTATTTTTTACATCTGTGTGGGTCCATTTAAATTTTCATTGTGTAGAAATAGACACTTCAGAAGAGTCGAGGCTTTTCTATGTGTAATTTTTGGTTAATTACACTGCTTTGTGGTCTTTAACATTTGTGACATTGTAGCAGGAGAATCCGTGCTCCAATGATGAGCAGCGCCACATCCCGCACGTCGGGTCGCGGGCACGCTCGTTCCCCTGCCGGCCCGAGGTGCACTTACCTGGCCATGCTCCTGCTGCTGTCTCTGTCCCTTGGCACGCGCGTGGTCCCGCTCCCTAGGGCGCGCGCTGGCAGTGTTATATTTAAAGGGCCAGTGCACCGGTAATTGGCTATTGCCGGTCGCTGCCCCTATTTAAGCCTGCCTCTTCCTAGTAACGTCGCCGGATCTTTAATGCCCATTGCCTATAGAGAAAGCATTCTGAGAAGTCTTGTCCTGATTGCTGTGTGACGTACCTTCTTGCCTATGTCCCTCGACCACGAACCTCTGCCGCCTGCCCTGACCTTATTGCATGTCCCAGACTACGAGCCTTCCTGACGATTCTGTACCACGCCTACCCTTGGCCACCACCGCGAGCTAGTTCTGCCAGTGGAAGCGACCTGGTAGACTCCCATCACAGCAAGTCCATCCCGCTTTGCGGCGGGCTCTGGTGAAAACTGGGACCTACTTAGATTCCGCTCCCTGGCGTGGTCTTCCACCATTGCTTGCGGTGGTCCAGCGGATCCACTACCTCGTTGCGTTACAGTAAGATCCGGCCAAGGTGCCACTGCCCAGTGTGGCGGACCTAACGACCATTGTTGCCCAGTAGTCACAGCAACTGGGTCGACAGGCGCAGCAACTGAACCAATTGTCCACCATGATGCAGCAGCTCATCACCGCCCAGAAGCAACCTCCACCATCTCCTGTGGTTTTTCCAGCTCCGGCGGTTCCTCTGGCCCCGGTGGGCCCCAAGCTCCGGCTGTCGCTCCCGTCTAAGTATGATGGAGACCCGAAACTCCGCACGGGATTCATCACCCAATGTTTGATGCATGTGGAGCTGATGGCCGACCAGTTCCTGTCTGAACGATCAAAGGTGGCATTCGTTGTTTGCCTGCTCTCCGGGAAGGCCCTGATATGTCACACCTCTGTGGGATAGGGACGATCTGGTAAAGCCGGATCTAGAGGCTTTCCTCAGGGAATTCCGCAGCGTGTTTGAGGAACCAGCACATGCATCCTTCGCCGAGACGGCCCTCCTATCCCTGCACCATGGGGATTCGTCTGTGGGAGACTACGCGGTGCAGTTCCGCACCTTAGCCTTAGAGATAACTTGGAACGAGGCTGCTCTGTGCTCCACCTTTAAGAAGGGGCTCTCCAGTCAGGTTAAGGATGTGTTGGCCGCGAGATACATCCCATCCTCCCTCAGCGACTTGATCCGGTTGGCCACCTGCATCGACGTGCATTTTGCTGAAAGGGAAGAAGAGCTTCGGCAAGAGCGTGAGTTAGCCCGACCATGCCGGTTCTTACACCTGGGACCGGTGTTCCAGAGGCCTCCTGAGCAACCGTCACCAACCCCCTCTGAGGAAACCATGCAGATTGACTGGGCTCAGCTCATGGAGCAGGAGTTGGCCCGAAGTCGGTTAATGAACTTGTGCCTATACTGTGGCAGCGCAGAGCACTTCTGGAGGAATTGTCCCCAACATCCCAAGCATTGAGGAAACTCCCGCACCTAGGTTCTGTGGGAGAGGTATTCCTAGGTGAAAATTCCTCCTCTTCACGCCTGATGATGCCGGTACAGGTCGTGACTGATGCTGGACTCACGTTTCAGGTTTCGGCCTTCCTGGACTCTGGTTCAGCCGGGAACTTTATCTACCGCTCCTTAGTAATGCGGTATCGTCTTCTGGTGGGCTGCCTGGAAAAGCCGCTAGTGATCTCCTCTGTCAGTGGTGAGCTACTAAGCGACACTATACAGTTCATCACCAAGCTGCTATCTCTCCATGTGGGTTTCCTGCATAAGGAGAAGATCTAGCTCTACGTGTTGCCTCGCTCCTCTTCGGCGGGTTCTCCTCGGACTTCCGTGGCTGCGGCTCCACTCTCCTACACTAGACTGGACGTCTGGAGAAGTAACTCGCTGGGGTCTCAATTGCCTGGGCCGTTGTCTGGTGGCACCTCGCCAGGTGCTTTCCTGCTCTCGCTTGACCCTCCGCGAGTCGTTGCCTGGCCTGCCTGCCGAACATCTGGAGTTTGCAGCTGTTTTCTCTGAGAAGCAAGCGGAGACCCTCCCTCCTCATCGCCCACACGATTGTCCTATCAACCTGCTGCCAGGTACCAGTCCTCCTCAGGGCAGAGTCTACCCCTTGTCCGTTCCCGAGACACAAGCCATGTCGGAATATATCTGGGAAAATCTCCAGAAGGGGTTTATACGAAAGTCCCCCTCGCCCATGGGTGTGGGATTCTTCTTTGTGGAAAAGAAGGATGGTTCCTTACGGCCCTGCATCGATTACCGGGGTCTTAACAAGATTACGGTGAAGAATCTGTACCCTCTACTGTTGATCACGGAGCTCTACGATCGCCTATGGTGTGCGAAGATCGTCACCAAGTTGGATTTGAGGGAGCCTACAATCTGGTTCGAATCCATAAGGGTGATGAATGGAAGACGGCCTTTAACACCAGGGATGGGCACTTTGAGTACCTGGTCATGCAATTTGGACTGTGTAATGCGCCTGCCGTCTTCCAGGAGTTCGTGAATGACATTTTCAGGGATCTCCTTTATACCTATGTCATGGTCTACCTGGACGACATCTTGGTGTACTCTCCTGACCTAGAGACTCACTGCATCCACGTTCATCAGGTTCTGAGGCGCCTACGAGCTAACCGCCTGTATGTCAAACTAGGGAAGTGCCTCTTTCATCAAGCTAGCCTTCCATTTCTGGGCTACTTCATCTCTGACCAGGGCCTATGGATGGACCCAGCCAAGTTGCAGCGGTTCCTGGGTTTCTGCAATTATTACCGGCAGTTCATCCCGGACTTTTCCACGCTGGTGGCATCCATTGTGGCCCTCATGAAGAAAAACGCAAATCCACATAGCTGGCCCTCCGAGGCTGAGGAAGCATTCACTAAACTAAAAACTACCTTTGCCACTGCATCTATCCTGTCGCGGCCAGACCCCGCAAAACCTTTCCCGATCGAAGTAGACGCCTCGTCGGTGGGAGTTGGAGCAGTCCTCATTCAAAAGGGGTCCAAGGGCAGAACGGTCACTTGTGACTTCTTTTCCAAGACATTCTCACCGGCGGAAAGGAATTACACTATTGGAGACCGGGAGTTATTAGCCATCAAACTGGCTTTGGAGGAATGGCATTATCTACTGGAAAGTGCTTGGCATCCCATCTGCATCTATTCAGATCACA
Source organism: Phyllomedusa bahiana (assembly GCA_025379985.1). NCBI lineage: Eukaryota > Metazoa > Chordata > Amphibia > Anura > Hylidae > Phyllomedusa > Phyllomedusa bahiana. The sequence goes on from JAODAL010014266.1 coordinate 38,960, forward strand.
AGAACCTCCAGTACCTCTAGAAGGTCCAGCGACTCAATCCGCGCCAAGCTAGGTGGTCGCTCTTCTTCTCCCGGTTCAATTTCCAGATCCACTTCTGTCCCGCGGAAAAGAATGTGAAGGCAGACGCCCTCTCTCGTGCCTCAGACGTGGTTGGTGAAGAAGTGACCCCAGAGCACATAATCCCCCCAGAACGTCTTGTCTCCGCAGCTCCTGTCGACCTCCATAATGTCCCGCTGGGGAAGACATACATAAGCCCGGTGCTCCGTAGGCGTATCCTGAAATGGGGACACTGCTCATTGGTGGCCGGTCATCCCGGTGCTCGCGATTCTCCTGATCTCGCGGTTGTATTGGTGCCAAGACCTCGCTAAGGATGTCAGGGAATTTGTTGAGTTCTGTACCTCCTGTGCCCGCAAGAAGACACCTCGTCACAAACCGGCGGGGCTCTTGCACCCACTACCCATCCCTACTGAACCATGGTCTCACTTGGTGATGGACTTTATTTTCTAAAATGGCGCATTGTGTCCTATTGCCAGGCCTGCCCTCTGCCCCGCGCCTGGCCAAGCTGTTTTTTCACCACATTTTTCGCTTGCACAGGTTTCCTCTGCAGAATGTCTCGGATCAAGTGGTCCAATTTGTTTCTAAACTCAGCTCCAGGTGAAGCTTGATTTCTCCTCAGCTTGGCTATTGCCGGTCGCTGCCCCTATTTAAGCCTGCCTCTTCCTAGTTGCCTCGCCAGATCTTTAGTGCCCAAGGCCTACTGCGAAAGCATTCTGAGAAGTCTTGTCCTGATTGCCGTGTACCGTACCTTCTTGCCTACGTCCCTCAACCACGAACCTCTGCCGCCTGCCCTGACCTTATTGCCTGTACCTGACTACGAGCCTGCCTGACGATTCTGTACCATGCCTACCCTTGGCCGCCACCACGAGCAAGTCCTGCCAGTGGAAGTGACCTGGTAGACTCCCGCCGCAGCAAGTCCATCCCGCAGCGGGCTCTGGCGCAAACCGACACCTACTCAGATTCTGCTCCCTGGCGTGGGTCTCCACCATCGCTTGCGGTGGTCCAGTGGATCCACTACCTCGTTGCGTTACAGACATTTTAAGTGTGTGGAAAAAATGGATGTGGAATGACTGGAAACCAATCTGTTGCATGAGCTTTTTTGAGGCTATGGGTCTGAGCAATGTTTGACAAGGAATACCTCCGTAAGGGCCTGTGGTCTTGAGACCCAATGGTCTAATTAATCAGGGACAGATGGCTTTGGTGCCCTCTAATTCTGTGTTTAGTTTGGTATCAGTCCTGCAATTTAAATCCTAAGAAAACAACCTATTTAGATGAAATCTGAGACAGAGGCTTTTAATAGACCCTCCAAAACAGATGTGAATGGGGGCCTTGGTCATAGCCATCTGCCTATGGTGCTTTTTTTCCTCTATTTTTCCAGAAGGTCAGTGTTACAGAGGTAACAAAAGTAAAATTGTCAGATAGCAATTCTTTCGAGGGGGTAGGAGACAGGCCCCAGGGGGCTTGCGTTGCTCGCCGTCTCTTGCCTCCTGTGGCATGTCTCTGTTGATCACAGGAGACAAGCAGGAGTTGTCCCATAGTTCCTTGTCTCCTGCCCTCTGCAGTCAGAAGTTCCCCCTTGCTCCCTGTGGCCTGTCTGCAGTGGCCACACAGGGTAGGAGACAGGCTGCCGGGTGCAAAAGTTGCCCATTGCTCCCCATCTCCTGCTCCCTGTAATCTGTCTCTAGATGTTGCATGGAGCTGGAGACAGACCATGGGAGGCAGAATTTTCCCCATACATGTTGTCTTTTGCCCCCTGCAGCCTGTCTCCAGGTGCCAAAATGGTTAAAAGACAGGCTGCAGGGGAAGAGGTCGCTCCTTGTGGCATGTCTCTCAGATCGCAGGGGGCTGAAGTTATCCCATTAGGCATCCAAGAAAACTGGATGACATTTCATCCCCCAAAGGGGGCCCCATTGGTTACAGTGAGTCGGGTCCATTTTATTTATCCTCTTTACGGTACACTTCACAAGATATAACAGGTTCCACTGTAGTGCACTTTAACAGGATTTATTGAAGTTCATTTTCAATACAGTAACTTTGTCAAACATCAGTGGTAACAGCAATTAGATGCTTCCTGGCATGCTCACAGTTTAGCTGCATATCACAAGGGGTGTAATAAGCTCAAAGGTACCTGAGTTTTCACCAGTCATATCCTGCGACTCCTGTGCTGTAATTGCTGGCTGCTCTCTTCACTGTCTCATGTGCAATAGCTGCAGCACTCACAGGAGTCTGTCTTTTCTCTCAGTGTCTGTATCACAATAGCAGCATCCTTCCATGTGCCGCACACTCCCTAGACTACACTGGATCTTTCTCTGTCTAGCAAGTTCTCCTAGCATGCACAGCACCAGCTCTGTTAACTCCCTCATTGCTGGACAACTATCAGTGCTGTGTGCTGGTACCTTTGTCACCCTCTAATTGCCAGACAGAGGTAATTAGTTAACTTTTGACAGTGACAGTCAAGCTTACTCCCGGATCACGTATAATTTTCTGTTTATTTACAGGTTTCCCTTTTAGACTACTTTGGACTACGTCAGATCAGCCTTGGATCTATTTATCTAAATAAAATGATTAAAGAGGGTTTATTTATTTATTTATTTTTTGTGTTTAGTGTCATCTTTTTTTTCATTTAATTCCAGTCTTAGTAATGGAGGCATCTGACAGATGCCTCTCCATTATTATTGCTTGTACTTAGTGTCAGCCAGTGGTGGTTTTTGTCACCCAAGGCTGACACTAACCCCATGTCACTATTACCCCAGTACCTAATGCACCAGGGGTATTGAGAAGAGCTGGGTTACTATCAGAAAAGGACCCTTTTATGTGATGTTCTGCTTCTGGGATGGCTGTGGGCTGGTATTTTTAGGATGGGAAGGGGCCAATATCAATGGACCTTCCCATCCTGATAGTATCAGGCTGCAGCTGTTGGTTTTATCTTGGCTGGTTATGAAAAATGGGGGACCTCACATTGTATTTTTTCAGATAAGTATTTGTTTAATGAGAATCAAAACATAGGCATCCACTGTAATGATTACAGAAGTTGCCCATTTTTAGATTCTCAATAAATAAATAATTTTTGAAAAAACTAAAAGATGTGCGCTTTCCCCCTCCCCATTCCCTATTTTCCATAGCCAGTCAAGGAAAAACTGACAGCTGCAGCCTGATACGATCAAGATCAAAAGATCCATGGATATCGGGCCCTTCCCATCCTAAAAATATCAGCATGCAGCTGCCCCAGAAGCAGACTATTACACTAGAGGGTCTGTTTCTGATGGTAACCCAGCTCTTTCCAGTACCCCTGGTGACTTGGGTACTAGAGTTATAATGACATGGGGTTAATATCAGTTTTGGGGTGACAAAAACCACCGCTGACTGACACAAAGCCTGTGAGATAGTAATGGAGATGCATTTGAGAGACACATCACACAAAAAATATTTTATTCAAATAAACGCTCCCCAACAAGATTCCACTTTCACCATTTTATTAAGAAATCAATATAACATTGGTCCAACATAGTTGATGAGTCCGACATAGACCAAAGGGGAACCCTGAATAAAAATAAAAACATTACAAAAAACATAACCGTACTAAACTCCATCTCCTGCACCCTCTGAAGACCATGCCTGTGACTGATCTTTTGGGGTTGCAGGATGCGGAGTTCAACCTGCCTAATATGATTCTGGGTGGTACCAACCACAGCTACTGCACAATCTCCATGGGGGATGGTCTTCTGTCCCCCACAACAAGATTGCAAGCTGTGCTCTGTATTCCTCTTTCCCGCCCCTCCCCCATCATTGTATTATGCAACCTAGTGTCAACACAAAATACAACTTCAAGCTATCACCACATAGCCCCCTCACCTCTACCTATCACTTCATAAACTACCCATAGCGTCAAACTTTCACCTCATAACCCCCATAATTTGTACAAAGTTGAGCACAGGTAGGGAAGTCCTGGAAAATGAGAATTCTTGTATTCTCTAGAATGTTTGTATGGTAAATGCTGCAGGGACAAGTGTTGGCCTGAAGAAATCGTCATGACGGCCTTGACTGGATGGAAAAGAAAAAGGAAAGAGAACAACTCCAGTCATAGAAGACATATCCTGTGAGTCCCTAGTTGTAACTGCACTGTAATCATGTCTGCAGAGCCTGTGTACACTGGTATTTACCACTATATGGTCACTGTATGCTTGTAATATTCAGCCTGCAGAGCCCGTGTACAACTGGTACCTACTATTATATAGTGACTTCATGGTGGTAATATTATTAGAAGTGTAATGATTTAGGTTCAGACACAATTTGGCGGCATCCCAGGTCTTCTAAATGTTGAATAGACTATCCAATGCTCAGGAAAGCTGGATGACGGCAAACACCTCAATTACCTTTCTTCCAGAGCCGTTACACAGCTGTGTGTAGTAGGTGTAACCTTTAGTGAAGGGGTTGTGGTTTTATATAAAGAGGGTGTGGTTTACACAAATTTAGCTCTAAATCTCCCCGACGGCCACTTTCAAAAGTTGGTAAGTATTAGTTAAACTTTTCTACATCCATATGCTAAGAATTCTCTAGATGTTTGGAAGTATTTTATGTAATTTGGAGGCATCTGGCTACTGCAGGTTCTCACTAGAGGAAGAATAACACATGCAAATTTATCTTCTTTAGATTTTATTGAATATTGCAGCAACTTTAGCCGATCTTATCTGAAACCAAACACAGAGCTATTCCAGTCATACTATAATATATTATTATTCCTACTACATAAAGTATATATTCTGCAGTATACACTCTGTAGACTGTGAATCTTCTGCCTTGTGTGTGATGCCCAACTTGAAAGTGACTGTTTTTATATTTTAACAATGTTATGATAATGGGTATAATTGAAGCATCTCACTTGTGTGTCTCCTCCCTATACCAATGTGTGTGCAATTTTTTGAATATAAGATCAGAAGATTTGAGTGCCACAGACTTCTTCTGTAATTGTGATAATGGGAATAATTCAAACTTACTGTGTAAGATTTCCTTTGTGGGTGTTATTTGCATTAAGCTGTACAGTTTATGTAATTTGTTAGGCCCATTTGTGATATCATAAACTTCAATACTCAGAAAAAAGGATCATCTATGTACATACCCATTGGTGCAACATTGATGACATAACCATCACCAAGATACAGTGCCCAGTGCTGGTACGCTGGGCGAAATATTTCAATCAGGTCCCCAGGCTGGAGATTATTGGGAACCACCTCATTGTTTCTGTCACTTGAAGCCATCTGAAAAACAGGAATTACACATAATTCTTATTACATCTTTGAAATTGTTCCAAGATGGAAGAATGACTGTGCCAGTAGTGTGGACAGGGTAAATAATAAGCAACTGCCACCTTATGAATATGTGATTGTGTATTCTTCAATTCTTTAGTATTTGTAGAAGATGGTCTGTAGTGTGTACTGTATCCTTACAAAGGAACATGCTCTCGTGAAAAGTATCTCTCTTACCAATATCATTGTAACATGCACAGCTATGAATTGGAACTGAAAGAGCTAAACTTACAGTTCATGCTACCCACAGCCTGGACAAGAAGTGGCTGCTTTAAGCAACATGTGAATAGTAGGTTCTGTAAAAACAGCCAGATTGGAAAACCCTTTTAAGGCTTGCTCATCTGCTGGTGCTTCCACCTGTCGCTGTTTGGCTTAGTCAAACTGACTCTGTTCTTAGTCTTAACCCTAAGGATAATCATAACCCTAAACTTGGGTCAGAGTTTATAGGTGTTTTTAGGGTTAACTTTCCTCTCCACTGCACTTCTGTATTAATGGGCATTGTCACTCCAATATCACTTCTGCTTGAACATCCCTTCCAGCCTAGTGTGCCATGGGAGCAGAAGTAACATTGGAGCACTGTGGAGAGATAAGTTAACCCTGCCTTAAAACTGCCTTAAAACGCTAACCCCAACTTAGTTTTTAAGTTACTGTTAGATTGCCAGAACTTCAAAAATACAATTTTAATTGGACCAGTGGGTGTGAATTAAAGCATTGCAATCGAGGAAACTTCTCACTGGAGCTGTAATACATATGAAGTGCTGACCAAAGCCATAAAGATTTATTATTTCTTTGTATATATATTAGCATATGACTTTTTTCAAGTTTTTACTAAGAGTTGTTATATATACAGGACTTGAATAAAATATCTAGAACAGCCTTATCTTTGTATAGTCAAGTTGAATGTTTTCTGACCCCTGCTCTCACCACGCCTGCTCTTTTTATGAGTCTCGTAGGTTATATCCCTGTTGATAAAATGTATGTGCTGCTCTAAAAATCTGTTTGTTTTATGGACATAATGGGCCACATGTATGAACCTGTTTAGATCTAAAACTCACTCTTTTTCCCATAGTAACCTATGGGCAAAAAAGTGAGTTTTAGACCTAAACAGGTTCATACATGTGGCCCATTATGTCTTACCTTGCAAAGTCCCAAAGGAGAATGGTTGATTGGGTTTGCCTGGTAGAGGCGGCTGTGACCTAAGTTGAAGGGTGTGTTGAGGCTTTTGTCTCCTTAATCACATCTTAATATGCAAAGACCAGTAAATCATTTGCAGACAGAAGCAGTTGTGGTTGAAAGTCAAAGATTAACAGTTTGTCGAAGTATAGCCAAAAAGCACACAACTATGGGCCTTCAAATTACTCGAATTAATAAATGTACAATAAACGGTTAAATCAGCTGAGTTCTTTTTGTGCTATCTATATTATAAAGCTTTTATTACTCTAGGAGCATGGCAGAACTTCTAGCACAGGGATTACTGTATTACTTACCCCTATAGGATAAGAAATGGTGGTTTTAATGTATAATGCATAAACGACTAAAATAAAAAGTGAAAATGTACATATACAGAAGTTGCCTACCTCACATCTTTTTTAATGCAAGTTATCACAGACTAGATTTTAGTAAGAGTAACAGACTGATACATTTGCTGAAATAGACATTTTTCATGGCCAAATAAAATAAACCCTTTTCACAGGTCTCAATTCAAGACGTCAGTTGTACTAGAATGTGCTTTTATTCCTAAAGTGGTCTCTGACCCTTAACCGTGTTCTTGGATCTAAACAGCGTGCAGCCCTTACTGAGTTATTTCTATTAGAAATATTTGTATTACTTGGTGCCAGAAGGTCCAGGTGCTGTCTATCCAAAGTAAATCCATTAAGTGCTGTGTTAGTATTTGTGAAGGTGGCTGTGGTGTCACTTATTGTTCTTTACCGATAAGCTTGGGGAATTGCTCAAAATGACTTTCCGTTGAGCATTAAATGCCTTTTTTCTAGGAATTAACATTTTTAAGATTGTACCATTGATTATTCTACAGTACCCCACTGGATCCTGCACGCCCCAAATACTGGTCACAATGTGATGTTAATATGGTTGGCAAGTCACTGCTACAGTTATGTTGTCACTGAAGACAACAATTTAGTACTAAGGCATGTGCAATGCAATCCGATCCACATTAATATTTAAAGTCTTATTAAAGAGGTTAGCTCACCATACTTTTTCACAGAGCCACAGGCTGCTTCAGATTCACATTTTCTCACACTTCCTCTTTTAGCTATAGGTGGTTCTATAGCAATTGTCAGCATATCAGCTTTGCTATTCCCAGTTCTTACAAATACAGTGACATGACTGCATGAGATTTACTCTATAGTACACAAAACTCAACAAGCTCAAAGTTAACTTAACAAAGGAAATTAATTTATTTTGATTGTTAGATATAACACACGCTGTTCTCAAGCTGCTGTTCATTCTGTTGACATCACACCCTGCTCTCAGGTAAGATAAAGAACAGAAAAAGAAGAAGAGAGCAGGATAGTATCAAGAGAAACCTGGGTGCAGATAAAATCTCTTCTCTCCTGACCAGGGAAAAATCAAAAGACTTTAGAAAAAGGCTTCATTTATCATTCCTTACATGTTGCAAACTAATCTTTGTAGTGAGAAAGCCCCTTTAATACGGTTTTGCCACACTAAAGTCATAAATGTGCAGAATACTACGGTTGTAAGGCGACACACCTCCAGAACATCCCCACATCTTAGGCATATTACAAACTACCGTGGGTGCTTTATAATGCTCCTAATTTTGGAGTATGCCTGCTCATACATCGAGCATACAGGGCTGTGCCAGTTTTTGGACTGAAAGGATGCCAGACTACTGGTGCAGCCCCGTACATACAGTACATGTCGCCTTAAGTGGTTGTTGTAAAATATTCAGGCAGTGTTGTGGTTATACTCTAAGGACTACAGCTATAATGGGCACCTAACAATGTTAGCAAGATACATACAGTTAGCTCCTATTAAAGTCTCGACGAACACACCACAACACAGTCAATACTAGATACAATATGTAAGGTGTACAGCAAACTAAAGTAACCCCTATAGCCCTACAGGTATAGTTAATGTCCTAAATACAATATCCATACACAGACATATGCTGGATGTCCAACCATGGACATCCAGTAACTTCCGACGCGTTTCCCCTCACAGATTTATGAGGTTCATCAGGGAAAAAGAAAGGTGTACAGAATAAAAAATAACAATCAATGTGTATTAACATGAAAAGTAGCAGGTGTAGCAAACTCACGACCCCGATGGTATGGTCAATAGATTGATGGAAAACAGAGTCCTAAGATAGTGTTCAATGGATCTCTGGGTCCACATCCACAGAAAGGTAGCAAGATAGGGTGCCAATGGCGCTCTTAATACCATAGCTCATGGTAAGATCACTGCGGGTAACAGTTTACTAAGGTGGGAAAGTGCCCCTCCTGCCCCACTTAAACGTGGTATTCCTAAGGGTCAGTACATTAGAATACGTAGGAACTGTACTGATATAAGAACATTTAAATCAGAAGCAGATGCCCTAAAAAGAAGGTTTATACAACGGGGGTACCCCAAAAGGGTCCTCTCGGAAGCCTATAACTTTGCCCGCGACAATGACAGAAAAACTCTTTTGTGGAAACGTGAGGTTGAGCCTCCACATGATATTGTGAGAATTATTGGAACATTTGACGAGTCCTCGACACAGATTCGGGAACTATTAAATAATTTTTGGCCTCTCCTCAAGCATGATTCCGACATCTCTGAATTTATCGAACCACGTCCAAGTATCACTTTTAGAAAGGGGAAAAGCATTGGAGATCTTTTAGTGCATAGTTACTTCACACCCCCTAGGCCTCAAACAACTTGGTTATCATCCCGAGTGGTGGGTACATTTAGATGTGGTGGTTGTAAGGCTTGTCCCTTTATTAACGTTTCTAAGAGCTTTAAATGTATCTCATCAGGACGTAGCTTTGATATGCAGGATTATGCTAATTGCAAAAGCAAGGACATAGTTTACCAATATACCTGTAGCTGCCCATTGATGTACGTTGGAAAGACTAAACGTGAATTCAGACGCCGTATTCTGGAACATGTAGGAGACATAAACCATCAATGTGACACTACGGTGGCACGCCACATGAACTCTACACATAAGACAAATCCCTTAGCATTGTCCTTTTCAATTGTTGAGGTTGTGAAACCATCAGTAAGAGGAGGCGTGTTTGATCGCAAATTACTCCAACGTGAAGCACGTTGGATTTACCATCTGAAGACCCTTAAACCAAAAGGTCTGAATGATAATTTATCATTTACTTCAGTCATCTAAGTATTGGTTCGGTAAAATATTATGTTATTGTTTAATGGTTATTTATATTATTTATTCAATATTGTTTCTTTTTTCTGTTATTTTGTTTATTTATTGTGTTGACATAGAATTTATGTCAGTGCCTAGGTCACAAGTCTTCTGCAGATGTTTGAGCATTTTCTCTGGCATGCACTACATTGTTAATGTTCCAAGGGGCAGCATAAGAGTGTATATATTGGTAGTTGGCTGTTTGTTGATATGGTCACAACATCCGTTGGTTGTGAAATATATATATATTATTAGGGGGACTATAAGCGTATACTCTATCTATCTATATCTATTATATTTAACTAATTTAGCTGTCTCTATATTATTGGGGACATCACCTGTTCTCTGGTGACTTATTAACTCCATACTCTATGTACAATCGCTGCACCATACACAGCGTTTGCTGTTAACTACTGTTTCCTGTTTGTATTCCTCGACGCATGCGCGGGGAGTCATGGCAACACTTGTCTATGTATCTGCTCTGTGGAGTCCCGCATCTCGCGGGATCTCCCTCGCGCGCATGCGCGATGAGGCATCGGGTACGCTCGGCTTCCTTAGAGCACAAGGCGCGATTTGGTAGCCGGAATGCTTCAGTGGGTGCCTTGGCGACGAGATCTCGCGATCTTACTATCGGCGCAGGCGCAGACAACATTCGGGGATGCTGGGTATGCATGCTTTCCGTGTATCTGTTTTGCTATTGGTATTGGACATCTGCACAAATGTATGACCTAATTAGGGGTAACCCCTTTGCTTGCTTTGCTCACTTGTCCACCACTATCTTGCTACCTTTCTGTGGATGTGGACCCAGAGATCCATTGAACACTATCTTAGGACTCTGTTTTCCATCAATCTATTGACCATACCATCGGGGTCGTGAGTTTGCTACATCTGCTACTTTTCATGTTAATACACATTGATTGTTATTTTTTATTCTGTACACCTTTCTTTTTCCCTGATGAACCTCATAAATCTGTGAGGGGAAACGCGTCGGAAGTTACTGGATGTCCAAGCTTGGACAGCCAGCATATATTTGTGTATGGATATTGTATCTAGGATATTTATTATCCCTGTAGGGCTATAGGGGATACGTTAGTTTGCTGCACACCTTACATATTGTATCTAGTATTGACTGTGTTGTGGTGTGTTCGTCGAGACTTTAATAGGAGCTAACTGTATGTATCTTGCTAACATTGTTAGGTGCCCATTATAGCTGTAGTCCTTAGGGTATACTTCAGGAGGTACAAGGTTGGGGACGCCCTTATCAGGGCGAATACCCCACTTTTCTCTGGGTAGGTAGTGTCTATGTGGTAGGGATAGAATTTTATAGTTTAGGCATTTTTGGTGAGCACTATTTATATTTGATTTAATGTATGTAAATAAAAGTTAAGTTTTACTTTTTTCCTAGGATTTATACCACTGTGGTTTGGTTGATTATTATTTTGGTATATCCAGGGTATGTTCATTCTAGTAGGTTTTGCTCCTCCTACTTCATTACAAGTGGATTTTCTGTGTTTTTTTTAATGTTGTGGTTATATAAATTATACATCTTTAAAGAGGACCTGTGATATCTCCTAATGTGTCTCTTTTAGTAAATACTTGTGTTCCCTATAAAATAACAATGCTGGAGCACACTATCTTATAACCCTGTGTTGTGCTGTTCCTCTGTTAGTCTTCCTGGAAATGTATTATTGAATTAGTCAGCTGGACAACACTTTTCCAGTTTTTAAGTGGTAATTTGATAATGATTGGATGTCAGACTCTGCAGGGACACAGTTACATTTACTAACACTTATCTAACGGGGTGGTATTTCTAGGAGGAATAAAAGGCAAACCACACAACATGGAGGTCTATGAAAATATGCCTCAGAATTGATATTTTTTTTACGGAGAATATTAGTATTTACTAAAACAGACATGTCAGGCATAGCCACGAGTTTTCTTTCAGGGAGTTTTCTCACCATGCTATTGCACGGAGCCACAGCCAATTACAAGCTCCAATTTTCTTGGTTAGGCTCTGTGGCAGCAGTGATTGGCATGTTCTGTTACAGGGACATTACTAACAGACGAAGTAAGGCAGAAGGCAATAGGGCTGTAAAGTATGTCAGTAACACAGATAAAGAAGCTTCTGTTTTACTGATAAGACACAGCAGGGAGTGACTTCACCATGGTCACCAAGGGCAGCTAGAGGAAGGAGAGCAGAAAAAGAGCAGAGAAAGTGGTAAGTAACCTAGGAATCTTGTGTACATAAGCAGGAGATAAGATCTCTAAAAACCAAACAAAACTGAATCAGCAATGTATTTGGTAATAGTCTTTATTTAGCCCTGCTTACATGTTTAAAGCTATTGCCTTTTACAGAAGTTATAACAAGTGTGTCTGGTGATAAAATAATTTTAGCTTCCTATACAATTTTTAGGAACAAAAAACTTTTACAGACTTTTTAATTAAACTCTTTCAAAGTCTGCATTTTATAACCTTTGCGGTCCAAAGTTGACATTATTTAACAGGTCATTTTCACTTTGTAGTTAATTTCATTGTGTAAGATTTATGTACCAGAGTAAAAAAAGAAACTAACTTGAAAGTTATATCTAAGGTTGCACTTTCTTTGTTATGCTATTTTAACCAAGGTCTGTAGAATCACACCATGTTGCATGTACAAATACCATTCTTAGCAGGATTACACCATCCACAGTACAACTCTCTGCATGTGTTTTATGGTATACAGCATATCCAGCTGGTACTTCAAGGCTGCTACAAGAATCACAGGCTGTCTAAGCCATGAAGTTGAAATGCTTGTCAAAGCACTATTAAGCATAAAAATCCCATATCCAGTAAGCTGAACAATGGACTTGGATTTCCAGTTGGCCCTTTTTCAAGTAGGTTTAAATACCCTGCGTGAAGTTATTTCCATACTCTGCTCCCTCTCATTATACATATCTTTGTATGGCTTTTTGACTGTATACATTTACATTAGTGCTCTGCAAGCTGTGAATATCCAGCCATTGTAAAATGATTGAGGATAATGAAGGAACACAAGAGGTATCCCAGCTTTAATGAACAGTGTAGTATCATGAGGTTGCTAAGACAAGATGAAACATGCACCTACCATCCGTAGCTGCTTTTAGAGCCACTGGAGAATATAAGGTGTTATAAAGTGGTGTGACTCTCCTTTCCAATTCTCAGTCCTCACCCGAAACATGAATGCCAGGTGCCATTTTGTCATCATGGCAGCTAGGTGTTTACTAAAGGCCTTATTGTGCCTCTTGTATACCCTGCCATGAGGGCTAATGATTATTTAAGTCTCGTGTGGTGAACACCATAAAAAAAGGAAATACCCAATGCCAGAGCATGCACCCAAAACGCTGCTGGTTTCGAAAGACAGAGAAGCAAAGCAAATGTAAAAAAATATATATATATGTTTTTCAAGTAGTAAAACATAATAAAACTGCATATGGTGTGGCAAGATTCATACTAATCCTCAAAATAAAGTTAACAACTCATTTATTGCAATAAAATGAAACCAGACAAAAATATTGCGCAGCTGCATTCTCTTTCCATTCCACAAAAAAAGTTTTTTTTCATTTTGGAATATGTAAGATGATACATTAAATGGTATCAACAAAAAACATGTCTTCCAGTCCCTCTGTTGATTTAATAATGGAGGAGCGGCTTATTAACTAATGTGATGACCCTACAAAAATCTGTCTATGGAAATAATTTTGGGGGCTGCATCCTTCCTATCTAATAGAGTCATACCTATCCATTAAGGTAATATTTGCCTACCTATCTACCCACCTAATTTGGGAGCTACCTAACTAAAGTTCCATCTGCCCAATAAAGGGTGTATGTACCTATTTGCAGGGGACTACCTACCTAGTAGTGAGGTCTGACTACAAAATAAATAATTTCTACCTACTACATAGGGGATCTGCCTGTCTATTATATGTGGGTACAAAATTAGTATATAACTGTGTGCACTAAAGGGATTTATATAATTGTGTAAGGGGGAAAAAAGGAGACTTACAATGGTATGAGGGAACTTCTATTGTTTGTGGGTATTAATACTATATAAAGCACCAAGGGGTCTATGAGTAGGTGTTGATTTGCCCCACGAGTTTCTTCAATATTTAGTGCAACTTACAGTAAATCTGATAGTCTACAGGAAGCCATACTCCTCCCACTAAAGTTTTGTCACCTTTATATAGTGATGTGAGAAGTGCACAATGGCATAAACCCTCACATTTTTGCTCAGTTGTGGCTTTCGCCAAAATGGGAAACTTTTATATATCAAAAACTGGCATAAATGGGTTAGTAAATTTCCTCTGTAGAATAAATGTACTATATTTACAGTTCATCATGGAAGGCTGTAGTGGACTGACGGACTGACGGGCTTCTACCTAGGGACTGCAATAAAATTGTCTGTGTTTCCAGCACTGTTATACAAGCAGACACAGGGTTTTGTGTTACTTTGTGTTGGCATACTGTATATAAAAGTATGAAAACAAATGATATATTATTCTAGCAGAATTTTATGGTTTGATAGTTATCTAACATATAAAAAAGAAGAGAGGATACAATGAGTAATAAAGGAAAAAAAAGACTGAAGATGAGCAAGAAAAAACAAGCTCCTGCAGTTGCTGGGTTGGCTAAATTATCTGTATTATTGCAGTTACTTGTTTGTAGAAATATCTGTTACTATCTGTATTATCTGTTATTTAAACTCTAAATGTATATAGAATTTGCTAGAGAATGCACACGAGGGAATGAAAAAAGTAAAACGAGGACTCAGTATGGGAGGTTCTGGAATCTTAGAGTTCAAATGTGGATTTCCAACATAGATAAAGACAAAGAATAACAGATCCATGTACCTGTCAACTTGAACATTCTCTATGCATTAACACAGGCTTGAACAAATGAAGCAGAACATCCCCATGGAAACAGGGTTCGCGTTTCAGAGGATGGTGAACACAGTTAGTACTGAAGACCAATACAACAGAAATTGTGTAAAATACATAAACTTTTTATTTATTTTTTATTTATTTATTTATTTATTTATAGGTTTTTCATTCACTTTCTGGTTTTTAGTACAGATTTCACTAGATGTTGTGTACTCTTACACAGAACAACCCACTTCTGTGAGATCAACTTCTAAATACTGATTCCTTATTGTATTTACCACAGACATTGAAGATGATCTTGTTTGATCTTTTTAAGCTACAAAGTGTGCTTGTAGTATGAATATATTGATGAGATCTTATAAAGTCAGGTCAGTGGTGGTCCAGAAGGGATGAGTAGATTTTGGTCTCAGCATGGTTCCTAGCTTTATTGTAGGGTTAGTCACACTTGCATGGTCATATTGCTTTAAAATGAATGGGATATACACTCATGGTCACCAATCTGCTGAAACCATGGACCAGCTCAGGATCAGGAATTGTGCTAGAACTCTGTAAGGCCCCGTTCACACGGCTTATTCACGGCGGATTTGTGCGCCGTATTGAGCGCACAAATCCGCCGTGAATACGGGGCGGGACGGGGGCGGGGCCGGAGCGCGGCGGGGGCGCCGCTCCCGGCCCCATAGACAATGCATTGTTTACGGCGCGTCCGCGCCGGAAATAATGTGCATGTCACTTTCTCCCCGCCCGACGGATTTGCCGAGCGGGGAGGAGCGACCGAATCCACTGTTCTCTATGAGAGCAGTGGATTACCGTAATGACTCCGACGGATTGGCGCCGTATTGAAGCGCAAATCCGGCGCGCAGTACGGCGCCAATCCGTCGGCAAATAAGCCGTGTGAACGGGGCCTAAATCTGACTTGCCATGAAAGTATTTTACTCAACAATTCCTTTGAAAGATATTCTGATGCTGCAAATTTGTTTGATAAATGTCTTCAATGGAAAATTAGTTCCATTCATGTCAACGCACTCCCAAATTGTTTCTTACTGTATATGTTCTTTATTAAACTGAAGAAATCAAGACATATAGTAAGCATTCTACAATTCTGAAATTTCTCCGAAAAATTAACATAAACAATAATAATATATGGAAAGAATATATAGGGCATGTCCCCACGGCATGGGTTTTCGTCCGATTTTTCAGGCGGTTTGTGGTTTTGCAGACCGCCTGAAAAATCGGACGAAAACGAGCAAAATGGGCTCCTAGGGAAGACCTGTGCAGCAGTCCCCACTGCACGGATTTTCCACCCGGGAGTTTTTCCGCCCGCAGGCCGGCCGAAAAACATTCTACAAGCACATTCTTCTGTCCGGGTTTCGGACGGAATATGTGCAAGTGAATGTGAAGGGGGAGGACTTTTCTCCGCTCATTGCGGAGAAAAGCCGCCCCCTCTTCCCCTCCCACGGCTGTGTGCACGGCACACAAACAGGACAAATAACGGTCGGATAACCAGACCGGTATTTGTCCATTGCCGTGTGAACGCACCCATACATTGGGGAAAAAAGGATTTAGTCAGCCACCAATTGTGCAAGTTCTCCCACTTAAAACGATGAGAAAGGCCTGTAATTGACATCATAGGTAGACCTCAACTATGAGAGATAATAGGAGAAAACAAATCCTGAAAATCACATTGTCTGATTTGGAAATAATTTATTTGCAAATTATGGTGGAAAATGTGATTTTCGGGATTTGTTTTCTCATTTTGTCTCTCATAGTTGAGGTCTACCTATGATGTCAATTACAGGCGCCTCTCATCTTTTTAAGTGCAAGAACTTGCACAATTCGTGGCAGACTAAATACTTTTTTCCCTCACAGTACAATGTAATATTACATAGCTAGCATACCCAATTAGTAATTATGAAATCAATTCTAAAATGCGCCATTATTTACAGCAATTGATTTACAGTTAAGAGTATGTTTAGTTTTTTTTTGTATGGTGCAAATATATTCCATTTTTCATTTTATTTACTTACATTATTGTAATATTTGCAGATTATCTACATAAGGTCATGTCACTACAAAAACCTTAACTCAATGAGCCACATTGATGAAAACTGTCTTGGTCTAAAACTCACTTTGTTGCCCATTACAACCAATCACAGTGCCCCTCTCATTTTTCCAAAGCAGTATATGAAATTAAAGGATCGCTCTGAGTGGTTGCTATGGGCAACAAAGTGAGTTTTAGACAGTTTTCATACATGTGGCCCAATGTGTATATACCATCAATTTAGGAGTTTATTGTACACATTAAATACTAGTTTGGGAAAATACTCCTGCAAACCCATAAATTCCATGATTGCAGTCAGCACCAAGGAAATGGCAAGTTTCCATAAAATTACATCTTTATTCCAATAGTATAAAATAGTTCACACTGTGAACTATGGCATTCATTTTTTTCCATAGTCGACTTGAATTATGTGTTGTGTAAAAGTGACAAGTCACTTATTAATATGTTTTCTGTGTGTATTCAGTGGAAAAAATAGAACAGGTTGCTAAGACCCCATTTAGTCCCATTAAATGGGGGAAATCTGCCCACAAAATTGATTCAAAATCTGCGGCAATTTAAAGTGAAGAACATGGCACAACGTTGATGGTATGCCTCAGATTACTGATGTCTTCCACAGCATATTTTTCCAACAGAAAAATACACTGTGTGGACATACTCTAAGGTTCCGTCCACAAGACAATCATTTCCAGTCGCAAATCCATGTGGATTCAGATAAAAAGAAATGTGAAAAACCAACTGTAAAACCTCATAGACAGCAATTAAAAATGTGAATAGTTTTTTCAAAAAAATTAGAACATAATCAATCTTTCACCCATATTTCACATCAAAAGACGCATCCAAAACATTACTATTGGATCGTGTCCAAAGCCCCATAGAAATAAATTGGACTTGTTTACTGAATGTGAACCCGCCAGAAAAAAAGCAAAACCACATCTGATGCATTTTTCGATGGTAGAATCCGATGAGTATTTGGTCATTGTCATGTGGATGTACCCGAATTCTAAAAACTTATCTAAGGATTATTACTTTTTAAACGGATATTACAAGTCTAAATTAAAAATAATTGCATCAATTCTGATACAATTATTTTATGGTCATGATGCTTATATAGCTTTTGACCCACAGCAAACTCCCACCCTCAGCCAGGTAAAATCTACAGAAATTCACAGCCTTTTACATATGGAATGTATTAAAGTCAGATTATTTTCTTCTAAAAATAAATAAAAATGAAATAGCGGTCATTCATTAATTTAATGTCTATATTTTAAAGGTGCTATTCAGCTTTATTCCTATATTTATAAAAAAAAAAAAATAAAAAAAAAATGGATGAAAACCTATATAGCCCATAACTTTGTCACATAGCTTTCTCAGACTTTTAAATAGTAAAGCTGCCTTTTCATATAGTGATACATCCTTCTGCGCTGGCATTGCTTAATAACTAGGCAGATTTGCCATTCAGGATTGTAGGCAAGTTGATTGACAACCTTGGGTAAACACAGATTAGTAACCATGCTATTGTTTTTTACCCATTTTTCCTGGCTATAGCTATCTCACCATACTGTGTAATCTTTTCTTAGATCACAAAAAAAGCCATGGAAAAGTTGAGTTAACACTCTGTGCTAGAGTATGATAAAGCATCAATTGTGCTACTGTACATCTGTTAAATAGAATCTGTAACAACAGAATTTTTTAATAGGAAACATTTATCACACGTATGCCCATGCTAAGTTATTAGTGTAATTATGAGTTATTGTATCCTATTTGTAGACTGGTCTGTGCTGCATATTAATCCTTCTAGAAAACAGTTCATTTTTAAGTCCTGGTGGAACGAGGGTTCATACAGGTTTTCTAGCCTCTTCAGCATTTGCAGTTCCTCAGCAGCTTATATTCAGGTCACTGAGCCCTTACTGCAGTACGACATCTCACATTCATGGCAGAGTGCCTGGCTGTGTTACTCACCGGTGTGTGGCAAGCATGTCATCCCTGTGGTCCATGTACAGGAGCTGTGCTCTCCTGAGAGCCAGGTGCTTGTTCACACCTTATGGCCACAATACCTCCTTGTCATGCGCAGCAGCAGAAATTGTTATGCAAAACAGGTACTTGATAACAGCCAATCAGAAGCCACGGATGCTTATACATCCAGGCAAAAGAGCTGCTTCTGGATATAGCGTGGTCCCCGGTCATGTGAGGAGAAACACATAGGAAAACAGAAAGTCAGCTCACCACCTTGTTCATTGTTGGACATGTATCCAAATAGCAGGGCTTCATTGAAGGAACAAACTGTCAATGGTTGCAGGCACAATACAGCTACCGAGGAGAAAGGATTGAGCATCCTTTATATCGCCCAGCACCAACATAAAGAACGCTTACGCTGTTGAATGCCTCTCAGTCATAGCGTTCATAATGTGCACAGACATTTAAATAGACAAAAAGAAGTGAACTTTCCACCTACTAAAATCATAAGCATTACACATCTCGATAACAGCAGCTGTATAGTTAATGCAAACTTCTACAGGGAGACCACCCTTTTTTTTTTTTAATTAACCATTTGTTGCTCAAAAGCACCAATCTTATATTAATGAAATTAATGAAATATTTTTATTAACCCCTTCCTGACAGAGTCTTTATTTTATTTTTGTCATGCTCCTTTTTCCCTCCTCGCCTTGCCAGTCATAATGTTTTTATTTTTCCACCTACATAAACGTATGAAGGCTTTTATTTTGCGGGACAAGATGTACTTTCTAATGGTGTTATTAATATTATCATAGAATATACTCGGAAACCGCACAAAAACTCTAAGTGGGGCAAAATGTGAAAAAAAGTACTTGCCCTATGTTTGCGGGAGTTTTGTTTTTACGGCATTCCATCTTCGGTAAAAATGATATGTTATCTGTAGAGATGGGCAAATGTCTCAAAAATTCGATTTGCCAGGTTCGCAGAATTTTCCAGAAAAATTCTTTTTAACCCGAATTTGCGGTGAATTGTGTTAAAAAATAGCTATTTCCTGGCTGCGGAGAGACTGTAGGGTGTTGTAGAACATTGTGCCATGATCAAATATGCATAGGGAGCGTGGTTTGTTCTTGATACAATGCTGTGTTTTAGTATGACACGCAGATGACAGGCGCCGCTATTAGAATCGCTTCACACTTCATTCTCTGGGCAGTTACAGGGGCAAAACTGACCAAATAACTGAAGTGGGAACCCAGCCTGACAAGGTAATGTCAGCACCAGCTGGAAAGAACCGAGCTGAGGGCCAAGATCCTACAATATCATCCACCTTTTACACCGACATCAGATGATTCCACAGATTATGACAGAACCTGCTATATTAAACGCTGATACATGTAGAGCCCCCCACCCCCCCGAAAGATTGGAGAGGGTGTTGGCAGTAATTTTGCGTTGATGTCACTGAATCATTTAGCTCTTCCTTTCATCTGTCAGTGTCCGCTTTCAATCGGTCAATAATCCATCAGTATTGCTAAAGCCAAAAACAAAGGAGTTGATCCAAAACAGAGATGACCAGTAAATGGGATATTTGCATGTCTTCTGTGTTCTGTATCCACTGTATCCACAATCCTGATCCTTTTCATTACTTCTGACACATTAAAAGAAGGCAAAAACCAAACTTTGTGGCAACGTCATAGAGTGGTGGAGGGTGGAAACAGCATTAAGAAACCACAGGGTGTTCCAGTGAGACAGTGGTCAGTTGGCAGCAGCTTGAGTAGGCCACAGAGTGGCACAATCACAGAGTGTGGAGGTGGCAAAAACATCAGTAAGCCACAGAATGGCAAATTACAGTTTGAGGAGGTGGCAGCAACATCAGTAGGGCATAAAATGGCAAAATGACAGAGGGTGGAGGGGGGCGAAAAACACAGCAGCATGGGTCGGAGAATGGCACAATGACACATTTGGGAGTGGCAGCAGCATGAGTAGGCCACAGAGTGGCACCCTGACAAATTCTGGAGGTGGCAGCAACATGAGTAGGCCACAGAGTGGCACCATGACAAATTTTGGAGGTGGCAGAAACATGAGTAGGCTACAGAGTGGCACCATGACAAATTCTGGAGTTGGCAGCAACATGAGTAGGCCACAGAGTGGCACCATGACAAATTCTGGGTGGTGGCAGCAACATGAGTAGTCCACAGAGTGGCACCATGGACAAATTTTGGAGGTTGGCAGCAACATGAGTAGGCAAGAGTGGCACCATGACAAATTTCTGGAGGTGGCAGCAACATGAGTTGGCCACAGAGGGGCACCATGAAAAATTCTGGAGGTGGCAGCAGCATGAGTAGTGCCACAGAGTGGCACATGACAAATTCTGGAGGGTGGCAGCAACATGAGTGTGTCCACAGAGGGAGTGGCACCATGACAAATTCTGGAGGTGGCAGCAACATGAGTAGGCCACAGAGTGGCACCATGACAAATTCTGGAGGTGGGCAGCAACATGAGTGGCCACAGAGTGGGCATCATGACAAATTCTGGAGGTGGCAGCAAACATGAGTAGTGCCACAGAGCATGGCACCATGACAAATTCTGGAGGTGGCAGAGCAACATGAGTAGGCCACAGAGTGGCACCATGACAAATCTTCTGGAGGTGGCAGCAACAATGAGTAGGCCACAGAGTGGCACCATGACAAAATTCTGGAGTGTGGCATGCAAATGAGTAGGCCACAGAGTGGCATCATGACAAATTTTGGAGGTGGCAGAAACATGAGTAGGCCACAGACTGGCACCATGACACATTCTGGAGGTGGCAGCAACATGAGTAGGCCACAGAGTGGCACCATGACAATTTATGGAGGTGGCAGCAACATGAGTAGGCCACAGAGTGGCACCATGACAAATTTTGGAGGTAGCAGAAACTTGAGTAGGCCACAGAGTGGCACCATGACAAATTCTGGAGGTGGCAGCAACATGAGTAAGGCATAAAATGGCACCATGACAAATTCTGGAGGTGGCAGCAACATGAGTAGTCCACAGAGTGGCACCATGACAAATTCTGGAGGTGGCAGCAACATGAGAAGTGAGCCACAGAGTGGCACACATGACAAATTCTGGAGGTGGCAGGCAACGATGAGAAGGCCACAGAGTGGCCACATGACAAATTATGGAGGTGGCAGCAAACTATGAGTAGGCCACAGAGTGGCACCATGACAAATTCTGGAGGTGGCAGCAACATGAGTGGGCCACAGAGTGGCACCATGACAAATTCTCGAGGTGGCAGCAACATGGCAGCAACATGAGTAGGCCACAGAGTGGCATCATGACAAATTCTGGAGGTGGCAGCAAACATGAGTAGGCACAGAGTGGCACCATGACAAATTTGGAGGTGGCAGCAACATGAGTAGGCCAAAGAGTGGCACCATGACAAATTCTGGAGGTGGCAGCAACATGAGTAGGCCACAGAGTGGCACCATGACAAATTCTGGAGGTGGCAGCAGCATGAGTAGGCCACAGAGTGGCACCATGACAAATTCTGGAGGTGGCAGCAACATGAGTAGTTCCACAGAGTGGCACCATGACAAATTTTGGAGGTGGCAGCAACATGAGTAGGCCACAGCATGGCACATGAAAAATTCTGGAGGTGGCAGCACATGAGTAGGCCACAGAGTGGCACATGACAAATTCTGGAGGTGGGCAGAACATGGCAGAACAAATGAGTAGGTGGCCACAGAGGTGGCATCCATCTGACAAATTTGGAGGTGGCAGCAACGTTGAGTAGGCCACAGAGTGGCACCATGGACAAATTCTGGAGTGGCAGCAACATGAGTAGGCAAGAGTGGCACATGACAAATTCTGGAGGTGGACAGCAACTTGAGTAGGCCACAGATGGACCATGACAAATTCTGGAGGTGCAGCACTGAGTAGGGCCACGAGTGGCACCATGACAAATTCAGAGGTGGCAGCAACATGAGATAGTCCACAGAGGGCACCATGACAAATTCTGGAGGTGGCAGAAAACATGAGTAGGCCACAGCATGGCACCATGAAAAATTCTGGAGGTGGCAGATCATGGAGTAGGCCATGGAGTGGCACATGACACAGTATGGAAGTGGCGACAACATCAGAATTCTACATAATGGCCATAGTAAAGAGTGGGAAGATGGTGGCAATCCAGGTCCCTGGTAAAGATAGTGGGTGGTAGATGAGTGAGAGGACAGCTGGCAGCAGATGTGTGTGGCATCAGGTGGTGGCAGCATCAGAATAGTAGCTGAGGCAGGTAGCAGAAGAATCCAGACTCATTTCCTCAAAGTTTTGGTGAGGCGTCATGGCTGATCTAATCTGATGCATAAGGCATTGGTGTATGGAAATCCTGGCCGATCCACGCCTGAATCATCTTCACAAAGGTGAGTCTCTCCACATTTTGGGTAGACAAGTGAGTTCTCCTTGGGATAACTATGGCCCCCGCAGCACTGAACACCCGCTCTGATGCCACACTACTGGCTGGGCAGGACAGCTTCTCCTGTGCAAAGTCAGCACCATGGCACCATGACTAATTTTGGAGGTAGCAGAAACTTGAGTAGGCCACAGAGTGGCACCATGACAAAGTCTGGAGGTGGCAGCAACATTAGTAAGGCAAGATATTGCAGAATGACAGAGTGTGGAGGTGGCGGCAGCAACAACAGCAGCAGCATGAGGTCGGAGAATGGCACCATGACAAATTCTGGAGGTGGCAGCAACATGAGTAGGCCACAGAGTGCACTGACATATTTGGAGGTGGCAGAAACATGAGTAGGCCACAGAGTGGCACCATGACAAATTCTGGAGGTGGCAGCAACATGAGTAGGCCACAGAGTGGCACCATGACAAATTCTGGAGGTGGCAGCAACATGAGTAGTCCACAGAGTGGCACCATGACAAATTCTGGAGGTGGCAGCAACATGAGTGGGCCACAGAGTGGCACCATGACAAATTCTGGAGGTGGCAGCAACATGAGTAGGCCACAGAGTGGCACCATGACAAATTCTGGAGGTGGCAGCAACATGAGTAGGCCACAGAGTGGCACCATGACAAATTCTGGAGGTGGCAGCAACATGAGTAGGCCACAGAGTGGCACCATGACAAATTCTAGAGGTGGCAGCAACATGGCAGCAACATGAGTAGGCCACAGAGTGGCATCATGACAAATTCTGGAGGTGGCAGCAACATGAGTAGGCCACAGAGTGGCACCATGACAAATTCTGGAGGTGGCAGCAACATGAGTAGGCCAAAGAGTGGCACCATGACAAATTCTGGAGGTGGCAGCAACATGAGTAGGCCACAGAGTGGCACCATGACAAATTCTGGAGGTGGCAGCAGCATGAGTAGGCCACAGAGTGGCACCATGACAAATTCTGGAGGTGGCAGCAACATGAGTAGTCCACAGAGTGGCACCATGACAAATTCTGGAGGTGGCAGCAACATGAGTAGGCCACAGCATGGCACCATGAAAAATTCTGGAGGTGGCAGCATCATGAGTAGGCCATAGAGTGGCACAATGACACAGTATGGAGGTGGCGGCAGCATCAGAATTCTACATAATGGCCTAGTAAAGAGTGGGAAGATGGGTGGCAATACCAGTCCCTGGTAAAGATAGTGGGTGGTAGATGGAGAAGCTGGCAGCAGATGTGTGGCATCAGGTGGGTGGCAGCATCAGAATAGTAGCTGAGGCAGGTAGCCAGAAGAATCCAGACTCATTTCTCAAAGTTTTGGTGAGGCGTCATGGCTGATCTAATCTGATGCATAAGGCATTGGTGTATGGAAATCCTGGCCGATCCACGCCTGAATCATCTTCACAAAGGTGAGTCTCTACACATTTTGGGTTGACAAGCGAGTTCTCCTTGGGATAACTATGGCCCTCGCAGCAATGAACACCCGCTCTGATGCCACACTACTGGCTGGGCAGGACAGCTTCTCCTGTGCAAAGTCAGCAAGTTGCGGCCACACATCCAGTTTGGCTGCCCAGTAGTCCAGCGGATCTTCTACCTGGGGTTACAGAGTGCTGTCCAAGTAGGCCACCACCTGCTGGTTCAGGGTCTGTTCCAGGTCCTGCTCCTGGTGCTGGTGAATACTCTCCTCCCTAGGCGGGTGAAGGAAGCTGCTCATCAACGACACCAGACTTAGGCTGCTGCTGATGGAGCTGCTACTGCTCCTACCACCCCACATCACCAGAGCAGCCATGGTACATGACAGTGGCAGTGGTACGTGAGCGATGAGGAACCCCCCGGTCAGACCTGCCAGAGGATGGACGATGGCGCAGATAGGCAGCGGCCAACTGATTACATAGGATTTCTCTAAAGTACTTGAGTTTGTCCCCCTCTCGGCAGGTGAAAAACAGGCTCCCATTTCGGACCGGTAGCGAGTGTCCAAGAGGGTGGAGAGCCAGAAGTCATCCCTCTGCCGGATGCTGACTATTCGGCTGTCACTAGTCAGGCAAATCAGCATGTTGCGGGTCATCTGCGCAAGTGACTCTGAGGGACTCCCTGCCTCCATCTCCACTGTATACTGCCACGGTGTGTCTGGGTCATCTGCCTTGTCCTCCTCATCTCTTTCTACCTTCACCGGCTGCTCCTGCTCCTCCTCTCCTGTCACCTGAGTAGAAAAATCACTCATTTTACCAGACACTGCTTGTGTTCCAATGTCCTCCTCCTCCAGTTCAGCCCCATCGGACTCATGTGGCCGTGAGATGTAGTCGCCACGTCTCCAGTCCCCTGACCAGAAAGAGTTTGCAGCATTTGTTCCAGGACATGAAGCAGTGGAATGATGTTATTCATCCCATAGTCCTGGTGACTGACAAATAACGTGTCCTCCTCAAAGGGCCTGAGCAAATGGTAGGTGTCATGCATGAGCTGCCACAGGCTGACATCAAAATTACACAGGGGGGTACTCATGTCCACTTGTATCATAAAAAAAATCGTAAATGTACTTACTCGGTTCATACAGTCGATCTAACATATGGAGGCTGGAATTCCAACGGGTGGAAACATCGCGTAATAGCCTATGTTGGGGAGGCCGTTCTGCCGCTGCAGCTCAAGGAGGGTGTGCTCGGCTTTGAAGGAATGGATGAAGTGCATGCACAGTTTTCTGGCCATTTTTAGACTGTCTTGCAGATGGGTGGAAGACTTGAGGAACCGTTTGACAACCAGATTGAACACATGTGCCATGCAGGGCGCATGGCTCAGCCCTCCTCGGTGCAGCACAGACACCGTGTACCTTCCATTGTCTGTCACCATGATTCTGATTTGCAGTTGTCGCGGAGAAAGCCACACATTGAATTCCTGTTGCATGACGCGGAGCAGTTCCTCCCCTGTGTGACTATGTTCACCCAGGAAAACCAGGTGTAGAACTGCGTTACACCGCTGTGTCCTGCACATGTGATATGATGGAGCAGCACTTAGACTTATGGAGGCTGAGGTGGTGGTGGAGGAGAAGGCAGACATTGTCGCAGGATCAGCAGTTTGACAACGTGGAGGAGAAAGCGGCGTCTCCTGTCCAAGTTACTGGTGTGGCTGGGCATGAAGCACATTCACCCAGTGGGCCGTAAAGGACATGTACTGGCCCTGACTGTAGATACAGCTCCACACGTCCGTGCTGCCATGCACCTTGGAAGACACCGATAGGCTCAAGGACTGGCCCACCTTCTGCTCAACATATTTGTGCAGGGCTGGTACTGCCTTTTTTCGAAAAGAAATAGCGACTTGGGACTCTCCACCTCAGCTCGGCACACGCCAATTGTTATATGAACAGTGCAGAGTCCACCACTTGGAGAGCGAGGGACTACAGTACCAACAACTTGGACAGGAGCACAGTCAGCTTCTGCACCTTAGGATGGTTGGACGCATACTGCTGTCTCTTGGCAATCACCTCAGTGAATGACTGCTGGCACCATGAGAGGCTGGGAGCAGGAGCATCTGAACCGGTAGATGATGGGAAAGACAAACAGCTCCCTTCGGCAGAGGTGGTGGAGCCTTGACTGACTGCAATGGCATGCATGCCACGCTGCTGTTGCTGCGGCAGGATGGACCACCACATGTGAGACACATTTCTCCCAGGCCACTGAATGGTGACGGTGCATGTGTGGACTCAGGGCCGTGGTGCCAACATTAGCTCCCTGGCCACGCTTCACTTTCTGCCCACAGATTCTACATATATACATGTTCGGCTCCTCCAGTGTCTTAGCAAAAAATTGCCACAGAGCCGTGTAGGTGATTTTACCGCCAACGCTCCGCACTGACTGACTTCTACCGCCGCCTCGGTGAACCCCCTGTGCTGCTACTTTCTTGGACCTGCGAAGTGTGTGGTCTACCCCGTGGCCGTGTGGCTCCCTACCTCGCACTGTTGTCACCCTGCTGACTGTCCTCAAATAGTTCGTCCTCGCTGTATAGTGGCGCAGAACCCAGACCACATAGTAGTTCTCTGGCTGAGGGAACTGAACGAGAAGGTGGGCCTTTCTTTGAGCCTGTCGGTGTCTTCCAAAGTATATATAGTTTTGATGCAATATTTTATGATTTTGTGTTGTTTGGATTATTTATGCTTTGTAAGTGACATTGGTGGGTGATTCTTGTTAATGTTATATGCTGAAGGAGTAATCTGTCTCTGTTCTATCTAGTCTCTGCAAGACTTGTAAATTAGTCTTCCAGAGAATAAATTGTTAGTGAAAACACTGATAAAGGTGTAAGTATGGTATTAATGAAGAATATTGGATACCTACTTAGTATTCATGATTTTTCAATTGACCCAACATTGTTTCTTGATTTTAGGTCCTGCCATCCACTTTGGGCATTACAATGGGAAGCCCTTTTGCCCTTACATATGCCAACCTGTTCCAAACCTGGGATTGAGTTCTTTGATCTTCTGACAGCTTTATATTCACTATATTAATTAGTTTATAAAATTCTCTACAGAAAAAAACAGATGGAATTCAGGTGTATATGGGGCAAAAAAATACACACACCCTGTATTTGACTCCAAATTAACTCACAAACAAGAGTATAAATTAACCCTTGGGTATAAAATACCCTACAGACAAAAACAGATGGAATTCAGGCATATATGGGGCTGAAAAACACATACCCTGTATTTGACTCCTAATTCCCCCACAAACAAAAGGATAAATTAAGCCTTGGGTATAAAATACCCTACAGAATGAATGAGATGGAATTCAGGCGAATATGGGGCAAAAATACACACACCCTGTATTTTACTCCAAATTACCCCACAAACAAGAGGTTAAATTAACCGTTGTATATAAAATATCCTACAGAAAAAAAAAAACAGATGGAATTCAGGCGTATATGGGGCAAAAAAATACACACCCTTTATTTTACTCCAAATTACCCCACAAACAAGAGGCTAAATTAACCCTTGGGTAAAAAATACCCTACACAGTGAACCAGATGGAATTCAGGTGTATATAGAACTTAAAAACACCCACCCTGGACTTTAGGGAGAATGCCCCACAAACTAAAACAAAATAATAACGCTGGTTGAGTAACAAGTGTGTATATGACACACACTTGTCAAGGTCTTTCACCCCAGTCGCTCAAAAAACGAGTTTACTTTATAAAGAGTGCAATATAGTGCTGCAGCAGCCAGATGCTTATTGACAGGAGACACACTGAGAAGTGTGAGAATTTTAGATGGCGTCCGTTTTTATAGGGCTGTGACGTCGAAGAAGCCACTGGTTGCTGCCCGGAGATAGCAGAATAGAGCGCCGATCGCTCTGCTCTGCTACTTCCCCTGCCGGCCCTCTGTGATCACGTGGGCACGCGCGGTGACGTCACATCACCGCGCCGCCCGCGCTGAGCACAGAGGCTGCAGAGAGGCTGCAGCGTGGCGTATCGGGGGAGCATGGACCGAGGTAACTAAACTATTTCTTATTTTGCCTGCCCCTAAGTCTCCCTGTATATCCCCCTAGCCTGCTGTATACCCCCGTAAGCCTGCTGTATACCCCCCTAAGCTTGCTGTATACCCCCCTACGCCTGCTGTATACCCTCTAAGCCAGCTGGATAACCCCCAAAGCCTGCTGTATACCCACTAAGCCTTCTGTGTATCCCCTAAGCCTGCTGTATACCCCTAAGCCTGCCTGTATACCCCCGAAGCCTGCCTGTATACGCCCCCTAACGGCTGCCTGTATACGCCCCCTAAAGACTGCCTAGATAGCCCCCTAAAGGCTGCCTTGATAGCCCCCTAAAGGCTGCCTATAGAGCCCCCCAAAGGCTGCCTATATAGCCCCCTAAAGGCTGCCTTTATAGCTCTAAGTCTGCCTGCCTGAATAGCCCTATAGCTACCGTGAAGCCTGTCTGCCTATATAGCCCCCGAAGCCTGCCTGTCTACTTATATGGGGCCCCTTTAGCTACCTAAACCCTACCTATATGGCCCCTATAGCCTACCTAACCCCTGTCTACCTGTATGGCTCCCTATAGCTACCTAAACCCTGCCTGCCTATATGGGGACTCTATTGGCTACCTAAACCTTGCCTAAATGGACCCCATATAGCCAGGGGGGCAGGTGCTGGAAAAGTCAGGATTCTAAGATATTTGTGTCTAAATTTGCAGGGACAAGTGGTCGGGAGATGGCATCATGGCAGTCTGGACCGGATGCAGAACAAAGGGGAAAGCCAACGACTCGTCAGAGAGACGTCACCTGTGAGTCACAAGATGTAACTACACTGTAATCACATATGTCTGCAGAGCCTGTGTACACTGGTATATACCACTATATGGTCACTGTATGGTGGTTATATACAGTCTGCAGAGCCTGTGTACACTGGTATATACCACTATATGGTCACTGTATGGTGGTTATATAAAGTCTGCAGAGCCTGTGTACACTGGTATATACCACTATATGGTCACTGTATGGTAGTTATATACAGTCTACAGAGCCTGTGTACACTGGTGTCTACCACTATATGGTCACTGTATGGTGGTTATATACAGTCTGCAGAGCCTGTGTGCACTAGTATATACCACTATATGGTAACTATATGGCGGTACTATTGGTCTTTGTGTACTGATCAGTAATAGTGTAGGGGTATTATTCAGTCACTTTGTGGTGGTAATTTGTGGTTGTGTTCTGGAGGTATAATCAGGTCTATATGTAGTAACGTTATTGGTAATATTGGTTTCGGTATAGTGGATTTGTTTGGTAGCAGTATGATGGTGATATGTATGGTGAGATATTTGCCCCTTGTATTATCTAGTAACTGCATGTTCTGGTAAATGTTCATGGTTGGGGAGGTGGGCGAGGGAGAGAGGGGGCCCCATCCAAAAGTTTGCTTTGGGGCCCTGGCTTCTCTAGTTACGCCCCTGATGGGACCCTTTTCTAAACAGACTTGCCTGCCTTGATGCTTCGACTTTTCAGGGCAAGTAGGTTTCAGTTTCATATTAAAAAGGGCTTTAGGATGGATGGGTGGAGTATGCGACTATCAAATGTCCATATTTCTAACCGCCAGGATTTGCTTGTTAGCTATGTAGCAACACAAATCAACTGTGCTACCAATAAATATTTCTTCTGCATTGCAAATGATAATAAACAGTTGATTTATTATAGCAAACCCAGGGCATCAACACAATGATTGTGGAGGGAGCTCATGACAGGGGAAATATGAGTAGAATAAGAGGTTAATGATGATTATTTTGGAAGTGAAGCTAGAACGTGGAAAGGAGGGTCTGGGGAGGAGTATATAAATGTGTTAGAGTCTAAGAAAATACCTTTTCGAGCAACAAGGGTGGAACTGTAAATTGGAGCATGCAGAGTACCCATGAAGGGTTTGACAGACTCCAGAAGGTGGGTCAGTTGTAGCACGGCTGTGGGAAAAGTGACGCCTAGTTTAAGTGGTGTTTTGACACTGGCAAATGCTAATTAGTTTGTCGTGGCATCATATGTAATAGCAGAATACTTATCTCATAGATGCTCTCGTTTCGTCAATGTGGCCTTCCTGGTGATCCGGGGAGAAGACTTCCTTGCTCAATTTTCATGTGACAGTTGCAGCAATTCAGAGCTCACAGTGGTCACATGTTAGATATACCTAACGTGATCACTGCAGCCTGTGATTAGCTGCACCAGTCACATGAAGAATGAACGGGGAAGTCTACTGCCGGGATCACCAGGCAAGTGTAATAGAAGTTAATATTAGTTAATAAAAATGGGCGCTTCGGCCTTTCACCATTTCAGTCTCAGTAATTATTTTGGTTTTGGTTGTAGGGATGGGCCCAGCACATCTGGACTTTCGCTTAGTCATGATATTTACCTTTACTAACACCGACCAAATATCATTACCATTCTCAGGAAAAAAAATGACTCATAATGGTGTATTTCAACTTGGTGCCTAAGGCAGTTTGAGTTGTATTTATGGTCTTGACTGTGCTGCTGGTAGGACATAAGGGATATTCTATTTTTGGTATTAAATGATTTTAGCAATATACTGTAGACATGGTGTTGACTGTTAATGGTCATCTTGCAATTGGTTGTATCATTATGTCCGTTATATATGTGCATACCTTTAGCACTTTGAATGTAATATTTGTTTAGGTAACATTCCTTTGATTTAAATGAAGACTGTACAATTTTCCCTTTAGCATTAAACTCATGGTCAACCCTGAAAAACCTGAGCTGCAGTCTCAAGGTGGAGCTAAACAGGAAAAAAAACTGAAGGTGTTTAGGAGGAACAAGTCAAATGCCATCAGATGTACTACAGGAAAGGCACATCAGTCTGCAATGATTACACCAAGCATACTCAACGAAGGACAAGAAAATGAAGTGGTAAACAACTTTCTTCTGTTATACACATAATAGTTCTATAATAATGCAATTTCATGATACTATATTTGTGTACTGTTGTCCTATGGCTAATGTATGGGCTTTATTTATAGGTGCTTGACTTATAGGTGCTTGTTTTTATACAAGTACGTTGTGTGAGCAGCCTTTTCTATAGTTGTTTGCTTATTTGATAATTGTAATAACAATAAATAATATACAATCTAGTAAGAAATTTGTGGCTGCTTAGTCCTGCACTACTGTTTTATGAATTCCAATGTGCTAATCTGATTACAGTAACATGTGAATATCCCAGTTAGATTATTTTCTCACCCTTTTGTTCATTGTTGAATTGAACTGTCTACTACTGAGTTCATGTGCATGTACAGGTTGTACATTGAGTCAAAGAGATGTTTACTGTTATCAGGACTCACTCATAAAGTATTCATTTCTGACATTTTAAAATTCTTAAAAGAAAAGTTTTAAAACTGCAGCTTTTTTTAATTGAACATGAGTTTTTTTAAGGATGTTTTGGTGGTAGTTTTTAATTTAGAGTACATATGTTTTGAGGTCTTGTGGAGAAGCATATGGGAAAAATCTCAGAAAAAATCTATACTCAGAGCATTCTGGCTTTAAATATGTGCTTTCTGACACATAGAAAAACCCATAAACATGAAGTATACGAAAACACAGTGTATGTAGTGAATTTGTTTTGTCTTATTTCACTGTAGACTTTAAAGTAATATCTGGCCACAAAAAAAGAAACAAACAACAAGGCTGCTTCACAAAGTTTTTATGTCATTTTTTGGCTTGTATGCATTTTCCATGTGCTGCATGCTTGTGTTTAATGAGTTTTATTGTCTTTTTACAAAAATAATGGGCCTTATTTATCAAATCACAGCTCAGCTCTCATTTTTCCAGAGCAGTTTCAACCTTTTACCGACACATGAGAACATCATGGTGCTTGTAAGGACCTACAGTGGGGAAATAAAGTATTTAGTCAGCAACCAATTGCGCAAGTTCTCCAACTTAAAAAGATGAGAGAGGCCTGTAATTGACATTATAGGTAGACCTCAACTATGAGAGACAAAATGAGAAAACAAATCCTGAAAAATCAATTATGGTGGAAAATAAGTATTTGGTCAATAACAAAAGTTCATCTCAACACTTTGTTATGTATTGTTGGCAGTGACAGAGGTCAAACGTTTTCTGTAAGTCTTCACAAGGTTGGCGCACACTGCTGCTGGTATGTTGGCCCATTCCTCCATGCAGATCTCCACTAGAGCAGTGATGTTTTGGGGCTGTCGCTGGGCAACACAAACTTTCAACTCCCTCCAAAGGTTTTCTATGGGGTTGAGATCTGGAGACTGGCTAGGCCACTCCCAGACGTTGAAATGCTTCTTCTTATGAAGCCACTCTTTCGTTGCCCTGGCGGTGTGCTTAGGATCATTGTCATGCTGAAAGACCCAGCCACGTTTCATCTTCAATGCCCTTGCTGATGGAAGAAGGAGGTTTGCACTCAAAATCTCACGATACATGGCCCCATTCCTTCTTTCATGTACACAGATCAGTTGTCCTGGTCCTTTGCAGAGAAACAGCCCCAAAGCATGATGTTTCCACCCCCATGCTTCACAGTAGGTATGATGTTCTTTGGATGCAACACTGCATTCTCTCTCCTCCAAACATGACGAAGTGTGTTTCTACCAAACTGTCCTACTTTGGTTTCATCTGACCACATGACATTCTTCCAATACTCTTCTGGATCATCCAAATGCTCTCTAGCAAACTTCAGATGGGCCTGGACATGTACTGGCTTAAGCAGGGTGACATATCTGGCACTGCAGAATCTGAGTCCCTTGTGGCGTAGTGTGTTACTGATGGTAGCCGTTGTTAAGTTGGTTGCAGCTCTCTGTAGATCATTCACTAGGTCCCCCCGTGTGTTCCTGGGATTTTTGCTCACCATTCTTGTGATCATTTTGACCCCACAGGGTGAGATCTTGTTTGGAGCCCGAGATCGAGGGAGATTATCAGTGGTCTTCCATTTTCTAATTATTGCTCCCACAGATTCAGTCTTCCCAGCCTGGTGCAGGGCCACAATTTTGTTTCTGGTGTCCTTCGACAGCTCTTTGGTCTTCATCATAGTGGAGTTTGGAGTGTGACTGTTTGAGGTTGTGGACAGGTGTGTTTTATACTGATAACAAGTTCAAACAGGTGCCATTACTACAGGTAATAAGTGGAGGACAGAGGAGCCTCTTCAAGAAGAAGTTACAGGTCTGTGAGAACGAGAAATGTTGTTTATTTATAGGTGACCAAATACTTATTTTCCACCATAATTTGCAAATAAACTCGCACAATTGGTGGCTGACTAAATAGGTTTTCCCCCACTGTATCTAATTCACTACATAAAGCCATAGTCACAATAGATACTGTGTTTCCACCATACAACATAACTTAAAAAATAAAACATTTAACAAGACATCTTTATATTATAAAAAAGAACTAAGGCTGAAGCTCTCATTCAGTCTTTTTGAGCAAAAAGATTCCATAGTATAAATCCTGTACCTGAACTTCTTTTAAAACACATCACCAAAGATTGCTTATTTGGTGGCCAACATCAAAAAAATTACTGGCCACAGTGGTCTCACCATGTTTCTTTTGGGTGGATCCCTTGGGATGGCAGCTCTCACTCATTACTCCTTTATTCCTGTATAGTCGAATAGCAGATTTATGCTTGTTACTGAAGTTCTTAATACTGCGGCTAGTCTTACCAACGTAGACTTTGCCAAATGGACATTTAAGTAAGAATATGACCTTTTTAGTGTCACATGTATAAAATCCTTTCAATGGGATAGGGTTGCCTTTAGAGGGATGTAAGATAGTAGAACCTTTAAGAATGGTCATACAATTAGAGCATGACAGGCAAGGATAGGTACCAACCTGACTTGTACCTAACTTTTTCTGTCTTATAGGTATAGGGGATCTGATAACAGACAAAACTAACAGTTCACCCAATGAACGTCCTTGTTTACATATACAATGAGGTCTCTTTTTAAATAATGCTATGTGGACAATGTTTTCGTCCTGTGGCATGGCACAGCAGAACATCTTGGTGAATTTATGCAATATCTTAACAACTGTCACCCCCTTAATATATTTAATATGTCTAAAAATGAAAATAACAGTTAATTTTTTTATATGTAGAGGTTACTAAAAATCAGCAACACCACACTACCACTATGTCAGCTAAACCCATAGATCACAACAATTTGCTCCACAAAGATAGTTTTCATGCCTCACAGATCTTTAGGGGGATGTGAAGGGGACAGCGTGAAAGCGCTAGTAAGATCTGTTCCGGTGATAAGAAGTATTTGCAAAATATGTCCAAAATTCACAATAGATTTACAGTTCATGGGTATAATAAGGTTAAACTGTTGAATGTAGGGATGGAAGTGTTTTCTAAGAAAAGTAAAGAAATGCTAACATTTAAGCCTAAAAAAGTAAGGATAAGATTAATTTCACTCCCACATAGGATAGACATTCCAACACCATTTGATAGCAAGTATGATGAGCTATTTAAAAAAGACCTCATTGTATATTTAAATGTGAATGCTCATTGGGTGACCTGATAGTTCAGTCTGATATCACACCTCCTATGTATATGAGACAGAAAAAGTTAGGTACAAGATGGGTTGGTACTTATCCTTGCCTATCCAGCCACCAAGTAAGCGATCTTAGGTGGTATGTTTTGGAAGAGGTTCAGTTACAGGATAGTTCTGCATTAACCATTAAATTGCTTCAATGTGAAGCATTTTAGATTTAACTATGGACTCCCTTTCCCCAGAAGTAATGAATGAGAGCTTCAGCATGAGGTCTTTTTTGTGATATAAAGATGTCTTGTTAAATGTTTTAATGTTTCCGTATTGTTGTATTTTATTTTGATTAATATGTGAATGTTTTAAATCATATTAGGATACACAGTATCTATTGTGACTGTGGCTACATGTAGTGAATTAGGTACTTACCGCACATGCCTGAAGAAGAAGTTTCCTTTGAAACTTTGCTTTGCTTTAGCACATCTGTCCAACATTGGAAGAAAGCCCTTAGAGTGAAGAGACGTTAACAAGGCTTTATTTATGTGTAAGATGTCTTGTTGCATGTTTATATGTTTGATGTCTTGCAAAGTTATGTGTACATTTTGACCTTAAGTAAAAATGTTTAAATATATTGGACAACTATACTACTATGACTGTGCTAATGTTCTGAAAACTAGTATTACACAGTCTAAATAAATCTTCCTTTATTGTGCCATGTTCAGGAACATTAATTGGGATATAGCAAGTATAACCCCTTTTGAGGGACATCATGCAAAGACCTCAATATCCACCTCCAAAGGAGGCATCCTTCAAGAATCTTTAAGGAATTCTGTAGTTCTGAATAAATGAATTAGGCAAAGACCAGAAAGTGGCATTACATATCTGTCAATAGATCAAGGCTTCCTCTACTTTAGAAATAGACTGGGCTCATGTACTGTAGGCCTTCCAAAATGTGAATGAGTCCAAGCTTTTATTTCCCTAAGCATAACATGTAGGGCCACATGTATGAAAACTGTCTTGGTCTAAGACTTTCCTTGCTGCCAATAGTAACCACACAGAGCACCCCTTTCATTTCATATAGTGCTCTGAAAAAATGAAAGGGGCACTCTGTTTGGTTGCTATGGGCAACAAAGAAAGTCTTAGACCAAGACAGTTTTCATACATGTCCCGTGTAAAGTCTTTAATACAACAGGAAATAGTTGACTTAGAGGCTTTGGACCTCTGTTAGGTCCAGAAAAAATACCTTGTAGATGTTTAACTCTTCTAAAAGAGGAAATTCAGATAAATTCTGAGGCATCTACTGATGTCAAGAGAATTGAGACCTCCATTATGCTGGGAATTTTCTTTGTAATTGAGCACAGGTAATGCAATTGCTTTTATTATATTCATCTAAGATGGAACCTTTGGTCTAAACCCTGGTAGGAATCTGAGGAGCACTTTATCAGGAAGAAGCATTATAGACGGGTCAGTAGAACCGTAGGCCTACAATGCTCCCACATATTCAGCCACAGTAATAACTAGGGAAAAAATACTTTCTAGTACAAAAGCTGTAAAGAACCACTATCTAGGTGTTCAAAACAAAGGCAGATATCAGGAAGATACCGGGCATAAAATTCTAGGTCAAAACTTACAAACAGCATTGACAACACAGCTTTGAAAAAACATACTGAACTCCAAACAGGATAATGCTACCATCTGGACTTTAGAGATTCAAATATCTTTTTAAAAGCCCTGCTAGGGTAAATCTAAGACCAACTGAACCAAGTGAGATATTTCTGAATATCTGTTAGAAAAATACTAGCTTAGGAAAGTGGATCCCTGGAATAGATGACCATAGTAGAGGGGTGTAGTGTGTTCACTAGTCTTGCTGATAGACCCCAAGACCTAGGAAACTTTCACCATCAACCTCAGCTGTTTCCAATCAAGCTGTACAGCTTGGCATAACTCAGGCTGTTCTCTGACACCAGATTGAGTTGCCTTTGCTTAGACTGTCAATGATGATGTTTAGGCTCCCTAGGAAGTACTGTATTTTTCAGACTATAAGATGCACCAGACCATAAGACGCATCTAGGTTTTTGAGGGGGAAAATAGGGAAAAAAAATTAAGCAAAAAGTGTGGTCCGAAGTGTAGTTTTCTTGGTACCATTTTGGGATACATGCAACTTTCTAATCAATTTTTATTCCAATTTTTAGGGGAGATATTAAGGGCGGCATGTATGAATGGGCCTGCGCCAGGTATCTGCCATCTTTTCAGCCCACTATCAGACGCAGCCCCGTTCGCTACATTTTTAGGGAACGCACTAGAACCGTAGCGAGGCTATAGATTAATAGCTTTGCTTCGGCATTTCTAGGTGCATTACTGCTGGAACAGGTATACCACTTTCAAAGTGGTTTACCTGAGCCAGAAATGTTGACCTAGCACTAGAATGCTCCTTATTTATGACCTGCTGTGGAGCGGGTTCTTAAATCAGGCACATTCTAGACTAATATTATGCGCATGAAAATTGGCATTTAAAAGTCAAATTTCATTCATGTCGCCCTAAATGATCAAAAAACCCATAATTTGGGTGTTAGGAATTTTTCTTCTACAGTGTACAGGGTAAATGATATTATATTTAAAAAAATTGACTTTTACGGACTTGGCAATACCAATTATGTGTGACCTTTTTTTTTTTGTAAAACGGCAAAGGGGGGTGATTTAAACTTTTAGGGCGACATTTCCCAACACGCCAATGCTAGTTTTTTGGTCTATACTAAAATCGCTTTTGAAGCCATATTTTGGATGTAAACAAACTGTCATACATCAAAACTAGGTGCATTATATGCCGGGAGCGACACATTATAATGCGCCTAAAAATGATGCACTGTGTTCCTCCATAACGAAATGTGCCTATTGAGGCGCATAGCAAATCAATACAAGTGTATATGTGTTAGGCACATTTCACATTTTATATGTGTTAGGCGCATTACAATTATGTGTTAGGCGCATTTCATATACTTGTAATGATAAGCTATGTGCCTCCGTGCACGACGTGCCTCGATAGGGGCATTACATACGCTTCTAATGATAAGTTATGTGCCACGATTTGCGCTAGTAGCGGCACAAAACCTTTCGTTGGTAGAGTACGTAATGCCCCTATCGAGGCACATCGCGCACGGAGGCGCATAGCTCATCAGTACAAGTATATGAAATGTGCCTAACATATACTTGTAAAATGTGAAATGGGCCTAACACATATACACATGTAATAGGTGTACATACACCTATTACCTGCCATGGCAACCGATCACCGCCCTGTGCAGCACTGCTCCTCAGGGCAGCATCTAAGGTGCTAAGAGCAGGGATGGAGCCAGCTCCATCCCTGTTGAACAGCCGCCCCTGTACTGAGCGGCTGCACTGAGCATCCGCCCCTGTACTGAGAGGCCGTCCCTATACTGAGCAGTCACTCCTATACTGAGTGGCCAATTACTATACTAACCTGGCACTCTAATCTCTTCTGGACCTAACTGATTATCAATAGGACCACCATAAATGTCGGGTTTGCTCTGTAGGTCCTCTCTATGCACCTTCCAGCAGCTGTGGAATGAACTGCAGTCAGCATGGCTCCAGATATCTGTGACAGTCTACCAGGACCTTATTACTCACTCCCAGCCTGTCCAGCTGCTGTCAGTGCTGCACATTTCATTTATTATGGATATTACCTAGTGGTCATGATAATGTGAGTTGACTGTGTATATTTATAATATATTAGCATTTATTGATTGGCCTTCCAGCAGGTGTTCTGTAAATTAGCACCAGTACTGTTGTTTTTATACTTGAGTTTTTATATGGTTTTTCCAATAAAGATGTATATACAGTGTGTTGCAAAAATATTCATACCCCTTGAACTGTTCCTCATTTTTAAATGTTATATCCATACACAGAAATGTATTTTATTTAAATTTTATGTGATAGAGCAACCAAAAGTAGCAAATATTGTTAAGTAAAAAGAAATTGATACGCATGTAGAAATGGACTGCTGTGTGACATCTTGTCCAGTAGATGGCGCCCAGACCACATAAGGTGAGGGGCTGTGGCTGGCAAAGGAAAAACCAGAGAGATGGAGGAGAAAGACCTGGGGAACAGGAATAGAAAAAAGAAGGAATTGAGTGCAGAGAGAGGTTGGAGAAGGACAAGAGTGTGTGGTGCTGTGCCACTCCTGATAGAGATTGAATCCTCTGAGAGCTGTACAGCCAAGATAGTAAGGGATTTGCTATCATTGCAGAGGGATGTAAACAACATTACTGATTTGGTATTAGTTATTCCCCATTTCTGTTACTACCACAACCTCTGACATGCCACAAGCTGATGTGGAAACTGTCTGGAAGGGGACTTTGGAGTTAAGAGTGAATTCCCTTGAGGAAGCACTGAGGGAGCTTTAACCCCTTACTGCCGGAGCCAGATTTGACCTTCCTGACAGAGCCCTGGTTTTAAAATCTGACATATGTCACTTTATGTGAGAATAACTTTTTGACACTTTCACCTATCCAAGTGATTCAGAGACTGTTTTCTCTTGACACATTGTGCTTTAAATTTGTAATACATTTTGGTCCATACAATCCCTGTTTATTTGTGAAAAATATCAAAATATCATGAAAATTTGCAAAAATTAGCAATTTTCGAAGTTCAAAAATGTATGCGTGTAAAACAGATAGTTACTCCACTCAAAATAGTTTATAATTAGCATCTACTATATGTCCACTGTAGGTTGGCATAATTTCTTAAGTGTTTTTTTTTTTTACCACATTAGGGGGTCGTTTCAAGAAAATTTGCTAAATAGATTTTTTTAGGGACCAGTCCAGTTCTGACGTGGCTTTTAGGGGTTTGTATGTTATATACCCCCATAAATGACTTCATGTAAGAAACTAGACCCCTTAAAGCATTTAAAAAAGCATTTAGGATGTTTGTTACCCCTTTAGATATTTCACAGAAATTTAAGCAAATTGGAGGTGATATTTAAAAATTTCACTTTTTTGCAGATTTTCAAAGTTTATTCATTATTCACTGGAACACATTAGATGTGACCAGGTAAATGCAACTTGACATCAATTCCACAGATTCTGCCGTTTTCAGAGATATCCCATATGTGGCCCTAGTGCGCTATTTGGCTCAACCACAAGCCCCAGAACAGGAGGAGCACCTACTGGACTCTGGGTTCTCATTTTCATTACAATTTTATTTAGGTACCATTACAGGTTTGCGGATGCCCTAACAGGCTAAAACTTAATAAACTCCCCTAAAAAGACCCCATATTGGAAATTACACCACTTAAGGAATATATCCTGGGGTGTAGTGAGTATATTGACCCCACAGGTGTTTCACAATTTTTTTTTGAGTTAGGCTGTGAAAATGAAAAAAAATATTTTTTCCAATAATCTGCAATTTTAGCAGAAAATTTTGGAACGCGGATTTTGGCGGGGCCATGTCGCATTTGCAAAGCCCCCAAATTACAAGAACAGGTGAAACGCTTCAGAAGTTGCCCCATTTTGGATTCAACACCACTCATGGATCTCACCTAGGGGTGTATTATGCATTTTGAGTGCACAGGTGTTCCATAGTTTTTTTAACGTTGGGCCATGAAAATGGGGTGAAAAAACTCAGTTCTGCCATTGTTTTTTGGGCTTCATTTTAACAGCGTTCGCCGTACGGGATAAATGACAGAGTAACTTTACTATGTGGTTCAGTACAATTGCAGTGATATACCGTATATACTCGAGTATAAGCCGAGTTTTTCATCACAAAAAATGTGCTGAAAAATGCGACCTCGGCTTATACTCGAGTCACTGTCTGCGCTCGGGCGCTGCGATGGCCCGGGCGCCGACAGGGACGCTTCAGCTATATGCGGCTCCTCAGGGAGCGCATATAACTGAAGGCAGAGTGAGCGCACAGTGTCCGGGCGCTGCGCTGGCCTGGGAACTGTCCGCGATCCCTTCACCTATATGCGACTCCTCCGGAGCGCATATAAGTGAAGGACTACCACTGCGGGGCACAGAGCGAGTGCTCTGTGTGTCTCCCCGCAGTGTGCCCTCCCGCACAGGCAGCACATGCATCACGCTGCTGCGCGCCTGATGATGCACCGTCGTGCCGGGAAGACAGACGCGCGAGTCGAGCAGCGGGGATCCAGGTAAGTGATTGTTTTTTTATTTTTTTAAACTGCCTATACCTGCCTACAGCTGCCTATACCTGCCTACAGCTGCCTATACCTGCCTACAGCTGCCTATACCTGCCCTATACCTGCCTACAGCCGCCCTATACCTGCCTATACCTGCCCTATACCTGCCTACAGCCGGCCCTATACCTGCCCTATACCTGCCTACAGCTGCCTATACCTGCCCTATACCTGCCTACAGCTGCCTATACCTGCCCTATACCTGCCTACAGCTGCCTATACCTGTCTACAGCTGGCCCTATACCTGCCTACAGCTGCCTATACCTGCCCTATACCTGCCTACAGCCGGCCCTATACCTGCCCTATACCTGCCTACAGCTGGCC
This sequence comes from Phyllomedusa bahiana, assembly GCA_025379985.1. Lineage (NCBI taxonomy): Eukaryota > Metazoa > Chordata > Amphibia > Anura > Hylidae > Phyllomedusa > Phyllomedusa bahiana. Next base: position 80,522 of record JAODAL010014266.1, read on the forward strand.
CTATACCTGCCCTATACCTGCCTACAGCTGCCTATACCTGCCCAATACCTGCCTACAGCCGGCCCTATACCTGCCTACAGCTGCCTATACCTGCCCTATACCTGCCTACAGCTGCCTATACCTGCCTACAGCTGGCCCTATACCTGCCCTATACCTGCCTACAGCCTGCCCTATACCTGCCTATGGGGCCATATACCTGCCTATTACCTGCGTATGGGGCCATATAACTGCCTATTACATGCATATGGGGCCATATAACTGCCTATTACATGCCTATGGGGGACATTAAACTGCCTATGTAATTTTATTGGTATCCATTTTTATTTTTAAAATTTACCAGTAGCCGCTGCATTTTCTACCCTAGGCTTATACTTGAGTCAATAAGTTTTCCCGTTTTTTGAGGCAGGAGTAGGTGCCTCGGCTTATACTCGGGTCGGCTTATACTCGAGTATATACAGTAAATTTTTATTACTTTTACACAATAGAAAAGATTATATACAAAATTGCATTTTTATGTTGTCATAGTCTGACAGCCATAATATTTTTATTTTTCTGTATACGGAGCTGATTATGGGCTTCTTTTTTTGCGGGATGAGTTGATGTTTTTATTGGTACCATTATGGGGTGCATATGACACTTTGATCACTTTTTATGAAGGTTTTTGTGAGGCATTTTGAACGAAATACAGCAATCCTAGTAGTGTTTTTTATTTTTATTTTTTACAATGGTCACCATGCGGTATAAATGACATCCTACCTTTACTCAGCAGGTCGATGCGATTACAGCGATAACCAATTTGTATATTTTTTATGTTTTACTGCTTTTACACAATAAAGACACTTTTATTCAAAAAGAAAACACGTTTTTACATCGCCATATGAGAGCCATAACTTTTTTATTTTTCTGTTTACGGAGCTAGGGTCTTGTTTTTTGTGGGATGAGTTGATGTTTTTATTTGAACAATTTTTGGGGGGACAAAGCTTTATGATCACTTTTAAATCCATTTTTTGAAAGGCAGGGTGAAGAAAATATTGCAATCCTAGTAGTGTTTTTTATTTTTATTTTAAATAGCACTCACCGTGCAATATACGTGACAAGTTAGTTTTACTCTGTGGGTTGAGACGATCATGGTGATACCCAGTTTATATAGTTTTTTATGTGAAAGCACTTTTTTCTTTAAAAAAAAAGTGTTTTTATTGTGTAAAACAATATTTATGCATCGCTGTCTTCTGATAGCCATAACTTTTTAGTGAGGAACAAGAAAGTGTCTTTCCATCTCCAGCTACCAGTAGCTAACTCTTCACCATTAGAACCCAGGACATTCGTGCCTCTAGCATAAATGGGAGAAGAACGAGAGGATTTTACAAAAGAGAAATCCATTCGGCTCTAGTACTTCTGACCCCCCAAATTCGGCAGAATGTCAGCTCAATTTGAAGACTTATGTTGTGCAAACTAAGGTTGTCGGGATGGCAAACTTTAAGCCCGTGGGAGAAGGTGAAATAAGGGACTGCTTTGTTACATCTTGTCCCGTAGATAGTGTCAGAACACAGAAGGCGAAGGGCTGTGGCTAGCAAAAAAGAAAGCCGGAGAGATGGAGGAGAAAGGCCTGGGGAACAGTAATGAAAAGAGGAAAGAATTGAGTGCAGAGAGAGGTTGAGCAAGACAAGAGTGTGGTGCTGTGCTACTCATAGAGTGAGTCCTCTGAGAGCTGTACAACCAAGCAAGTGAGGGTTTGATGAATTCCCCTGTTCAAAAGTCTAGAGAAAGACAGCCAGCAGGTGAGGTCTTAGGACAGACGTGAACGAAGAAAGAGTCTCCGGCCCCACAGGTGTGCCCCCAAAGACAGACCGCCATCTTTGCAGAAGGATGTAATCAGCATTATTGACTTTAAGTTATTCCCCCCTTCTGTTATGATCACATTTGATGATTTGATGATTTTGTACCTAACTGTAGCCTTCAGTAAAATTGTTAAAGCACAGTTGAACTTGAATTTGTCACTAGTCTGCAATTTCAAACATGCTTTTCCAAATTTTTTCAAATTAAAAAACTGAAAAGCTGCCCTAAATCAATACTTTGCACCTTTAGGTGCAACGACAGCTGCAGAGGCTGGAATTTTTGCCCACTCTTTAGCCCATAGCTCTAGCTCAGTCAAATTAGCTGCAAATGTTTGTAAACAGCTATTTTCAACTCATGCCATAGATTCTCTATGGCAATTAGGTCTGGACTTTGACTGGGTCATTTTAACACATCAATACAATATGCTTTGATTTAAATTATTCCATTGTAACTTTGGCTGGATGTTTAGGGTTGTTGTCCTGCTGGAAGGTAAACCTAAGCTCCAGTCTCTTTGCAGCATCTAACAGGTTTTTCTCCAGGATTGCACTATATTTAGCTTCATTAATTTTCCCATCATCTCTGAGCAGCTTCGTAGTCCCTGGAGAAGCAAAGCCTTCCCACAGCATGATGCTGCCACCACTATGCTTCACGGTGGGGATGGTGTGTTCAGGGTACTGTGCAGTGTTGGCTTTCTTACACACAAAAGGCGACATGTATGAATCTCACCTTGTCGGAGCGCATGTTTCCGCCAGTTTTCCGGCGAAATTTGTGCCTGATTTAAGCCCCCGCTAGCTCAACCAATCAGCTCTTTTCTGCATTTTTACTGTATTTTTAACTGTCCCGCCTTTGATTTTGATTGGTCAAAATTTCTCCATAGGTTATAATGGGTCCCTGTCGCTCCTATTCTGATTGGACAAGATTGCCAAGCCCCCGCTAGCTCAACCAATCAGCTCTTTTCTGCATTTTTACTGTATTTTGAACTGTTCCGCCTTTGAATTTGATTGGTCAATACTTCTCCATAGGTTTTAATGGGTCCTTTTCGCTCCTATTCTGATTGGCTGGTTTCTGCCGACCAATGAGAAGAGCTTACAGAATTTGAATTACTGTATTTCCCGGCAATTTCCACGATCCTAATTCCTGATGTTGCGCCATTCTAGATTTTTGGAAAGTGATTTTTTTTTTTATTAAATAAGGTTTGAGCTCTTTTTCTTATAATGTTTTACGCCTTTATAAAGGCAATTTTTTTGGAATCATACTCCATGTCGCACGGTGCTGAGAGCCGAGATTTCTCTTGCGATCTTCTATATGTTTCCTCTCATGTTACGTTCTCGCTTCACTTCGCCTCCACCAAATCATTTAGACCAGAATCAACCAGGTCTGCCTGTCAGAGCTGGCGAGCGCTGCAATGCGCCTCACTTTGCCGAGCCGCGATCGTACATGCCTCGGAGTTTTCGAGCGCGCCACGTCCCGCCCCGGAACGCCCACACCGCGCCCATTGCACGCCCCTTCATGCGAGGCGCATCTGAAAGTGGCGAACGCTGCGCCTAACATCGCATCCCTGCGTCCGACAGCGGATTCGGGCCGGTGAGGCGCAGGATACGCCAGAAAACAGGCGAAAAGCCCGTTCATACATGTCGCCCAAAGTCTTTGATATTTGGGCCAAAAAGTTGAATTTTGGATTCATTCGGCCAGTGTATGCTTGCTGTGTCCCTACATACCTTTTTGCAAACTGCAAACAGAACTTCTTATAGCTTGCTTTCAAAAAGATCTTTCTTGTTGCCACTCTTCCTTAAAAATAGAAAATAGGGTAAATTTCCCCAATTTTAAAAAACCCTTTTTTTCACCTAATTTCCCTGAAATAAAATGTAACTTTTTATTAATTCATGTTAACAAAAAGCTCCACAAAAATGTATATTCTTTAAATACATAGATGGAGTCAAATGAAAAAGGACTCACCATATTGAGTCATAGTTCAGAACTGATGTGATCCTTGTGGTCCAACAGGGATGATGGTATCCTAAGTTCCCAAAAATGCCTAAAAGGGCAATGGAATAATTATTTTTTTCCTCACCTACAAAATACCCTTTTTAAAGGGAACTACCCCTTAGCAGAGAAATTAAATCCCCCTTGAAAAAAGGTGACCCCACAGAAGTAAACCCCCTTTTACAAAAGCCAAACTTTACCCCCTGGAAAAACAGTAACAGACTCATATGCGTTTTGTCCATATGCTGGACTCGTCAGTGGGAAAATAAAAAAAATCACACCATAGTGAAAACACAGCAAGGGTAAGTCTAGACCTGTATATTACAAGAGAATAATGGCCCCAAGGCATTTTGGAATAAAAATTTAAAAAAACCCCCCCATTGAACCAAAAGGGGATCCTTTGGGATCTGAACAATGAAAATTTTTTGGTGAGTCCCTTTTAAAAAAAAAAAAACATTTTTTGGAGCTTTTTTTTAAACATTAATTCCATTAAAATTTATTTTTTTTACAAATTTAAGTTTTTTGGGGTGAACAAGTTTACTCAAAATTGCGGGTTTTTTCTATTTTTTGAATATCATTTTTCATGAGAATTGTTATTTTTTTAATTGCAGGATCTATACCCCTTCATAAAGGCCAAATTGGGGAGTACCCCAACTAATATTTGCCCCTTGTGTACAATTCCCCCCCACCTGACTGTATTCGGGCAGCTTTTCCAGAGTGATCCGGGAAACCCTTAAACTGTTTCTTTAACAATGCCTCCTTGTCCTGGCTGCCCATTTTTTTAAAGAAAAGCCAGGGTCTTGTAGGGTTGGGCAGTGTCCCAAACCCTTCCTTTCCCATTTACAGATGATAAATTAAAACTTTCCCCCGTAAATATTCAAAGTTTGGATTTTTTTTTCTAAAATCTATCCCTGCAAAACATTTTTAAACAATTTTTCCCCCGGGTGCCCTGGTATGTTTTTTTGGGTTTTTTTCCATGAGGGCCTGTTTTTTACAGTAATGTTCTCTAACAAAAAAATTTTCGAAAACGTTCACAAAAAGCTTACTAATTTTTGAGCTAAATTAAATACAAATGTCCTCTTTTTTACAAAATTTTAAGGGGGGATTTTTTAAAGGCAATTGGGGCACACTGGATTTTATTTAAATTAAACAAAGTACAAAGGGGGGTTACCCCAAACCCTTTCCCGGCGTTCGCACCCTGCTTCGGCAGTACTGACCAGCCCTTGCAAACCATTTGGGCCCCCCCATCATACATCGATTTTTTGATTTGGCAACACGCTGGGAAATTTCCCCCCCCTCCACATGCTCCAAGATTTTTGGCAGCAGCGTAATCCCTTATGCATTATTAATTTTAGCAAGGGGCCTTTCGAGGAGTGGTTTCGGAAACCCCGGGGTGTTGACCAAAGGAGTGGAGGCAGGTGAAAGATCCCGCACCGTCCCCGCCCACATTTTTTCGGGGGCTGTTTTTTTAGCACTCGGGGGCAGCAGGTTTTAAAGATTGGGGGAGGAGGGGGACACAGACGCGGGCACAAGCCTTTTCCTTTGCCCGAAGAATGGGAAAGGGCCCGATTTCCCAAATTTATGGGCTCCTTTAAAGGGGGTGGGTTTTGGGGTTTTAGGGCTGGGGCAGGACAGCACTTCAGCTCACAGATTTCAAACCATGAGGGTAGCCGGGCTGGGGGGACACTCAGGGTGAAGGGAAGGGGGAGGGGGATGTTGGGGAGGGATGGGCACAGATGTCCAAAATTTTCCCCTTTAGTGGTTTAAAATGTTGGCATACATTTCAGGAGGAAAGGGGGAGGAAGAGGGGAAAATCTTTTTTAGGGCCCCCCGACCCCCCCCAAGGGTTAGGGGAAAAGCTGGCAGCAAACCCCACACATGAGTGCTTTGGGTTTACATTACCTGCAACAAAGATCCCCACATCCAAAGGGAATCAAAATGAAAAGCGGTTACTAGTTGGGGCCCCCCTCCCTTTATCCATGTTAAAAAAATCAAAAAGTAAATAATCCCTTCCCCCTACACCCAAATTGACAGTATAATGGGAAATTTTAGACAGGCTCTTTGATAGTGTTGACGGGAAATTTTTAAACGCCAATTTTGAAATCCCGGGAAAGGTTTTTTAAAGGGGATCGAAATTTCCCGGGTCAAAATTTTGAAAAATTAAGGTTTTAAAAACTGGCATTCACAAAAAAAAATCGCCCTTTTTCGGCCTTTTCCCGTAAATTTTTGGGGGCCAGCAAAATTTATATTAAAGAATAGAGCAGGGGGGAGATTTGGGTTTCGGAAAGTCATGACTGGGGTGTGTATGGTTGCATTGGGGTGGAAAAATCAAAATTAACCCCTCGTTTTAAAAAAAAAATTAAAAAAAAAAAAACAGCGGGTTTTCCCGTTTTCACCCCAGTGCTCTCAGCGTCTCATAAGGAAAAGGGCTTCGCTCTGCCCTGGCCACAGAGCAAAAGAAAAACCTCTGCTATTAGCTGTGGGTCCTTCCAATTTAGTTATAATTTGAGATTTTTAAATTTTAAGTAATTTTGCTAGAGAATTTTTTAAAACAGCATCAACCCGGGGTAAAGTCACGGCGGAGGGGCGGGGGGGGGGGGCCCCCCCGGGCGAAACCAGACAAGCTCTAAACTATAAAAGAATATTGGATAAAGTTTTTCCAAACTTTTTGTAATATTGTAAGGGGAAAATTTTTTTTTATTTTAAAATTTTTTCCCCAAATTTAAGTAATTTTCCCCGGGTATTGGGGATTTTGAACTTATAAATTTGGGAAAAAATCATTTCTATAACTGCAGGGCTCTTGTTAATTTTTCAAAATCCACTTTTTTATCATTTTACCTTTCCCAAAAGGTTTCAAATTTTTCCCCCCCCACACCCTGTGACTTTTTTTATTTTTCAACCTTTCACTTTAAAATTTCCAAACCCGCAATCTTTTAGTCGCAAAATCAAACACAGGTTTTTTTTTGCCAAAAAAAACCCCCGTATCTACAAAACATCACAGTTACGTTTTTTTGACTTTGCGCACCCAGTTTCTGTTCAAATTTACGCAGCATCTACTTAAAAACTTAAAACAGCAATTTTTATTATTCACCAAAAGGTAATTGAAAGGCCAAAAAAAAACCGTGTATTAACGAAAAAATAACAGGGTACGTGGTTTTTTGACTTTGGGGCACCCATACTGTTCCCTTTTACGCAAACATCTACGTAAAAATTTTAAAAAAGCAATTCTATATTTTACCCCCAGGGGGAAATTTAAAAGGGGCAAAAATACCCCTGTAAATTTTAAACAAAACAATAACATTACGGGTTTTTTGACTTTTTTCGCACCCAGTACTGTTTTTGACCAGCATCTACGTAAATCTAAAAAAGCCCAAAAACTAATTCCCCCCACAGGTTAATTGAAAGGTGCAAAAAATACCCGTTTTAAATTTTATCAAAAAATAAAATTTTTTAAGGTGGGGGGTTGGTTTTTAAATTTTGCGCAACCCCTTACTGTTCATTGACGCAGCTCTACTAAATCTTAAAACAGCAATTCTATATTCCCCCACAGGTAATTGAAAGGTGCAAAAAATTTCATTTTTTTATATCAAAAAATAACATTACGTGTTTTTGACTTTTTCGCACCCCTTAAAGTTCATTTTCCCAGCAACTAAATAAATCTTAAAACAGCAATTCTATATTTACCACAGGGGAATTTTAAAAGGTTTAAAAAAAAAAAAAACAGTTTAAATTTTAAACAAAAAATAACAGTTAAAG